>OZ023192.1:5196914-5337639 GCA_963995505.1 Hypericum androsaemum | reverse complement strand
TACACACAGACACTATCAATTGGTTTTATAAAGGAGAAAATCAATTTACTGTTAAGCTCATTTGCGACGAGCATCTCAAGAGCAAAACTCAACGGAATTGGCTAATTTTGGATCTCCCCAAAGTTTGGAGAGGTAAAATTTTATTTAAGGTGGAATATTTTCTTTGGATTGCCCTAAAAAGTAAGTTATTCATGAGGGACAATTTGATAAGAAGATGGATCTTAGATATTTGGAATTCTCTTTGTCCGCTTTGTGGTTACTTGGAAAAAATTGGTGATACAATGCGCCTTTCTCTTGTGGCATTTGGATTTTCTTCTTCGAAAACTGTGCATTAGTTGGTATGGAGGTTTTGCAATTGAGACATTTTTTGTCAAATTGGATGTGTTTGGTTAGGGTGGCATGATAAAGAGGTTGCCTAGTTTGCTTATTTTCGGCCACCACGTGAGAGATTTAATTTCTTTGAAACTACATGATTTTGTCATGTGAATTGACTTTCCTATATATCAACTATTTGCTGATAGTTATTGAACAACATCATTAATTGTAATACGAAATATACAAAAATCAATTATCTTGGACATGCCCAATCGATGAAAATATAACTCGAAATCTGATATACAAACTTTTTTATTCGGATTATTCAAAATATATGAAAATCAATTATCAGGCTCAACGATGCCCCCTGGCCCTTGGGCCTCGCTACCTTTGACAACCACAAACCAACCTCCACACCACCTACAAATTCCCAAATCTCTTAAACCCTAAAAATCTCTCAAACCTCACAAACAATGGTTGGTCCGTTCTCTGCTCGTCATATCGCAATACTAGGAAATCATCATCGTTTAAAAAAAAACAAAGGGAATTCTCACGTTCGCCATCTTTCTCCTGATATTTTCAATGACGCAGAGTCTATTTTCGGTATCACTGGAGTAGGAATACCGAAGAAATTACTATAAACAAATCATCAATGCTTTCATATGGACTGCAATCCGATACAGCTACGTTTAAGACGGGATTCTGTATCAGCAAATTATTTGAGAAAGAACCAATTGAAGCAAATCATACATCATCATGTTCAATACTATAATGAAGCAGCCAATGTATAAAGAGCTAGACGCAAGAACATTCTAGCCGTTAATAGATTACAGCATTAAACCGTGGTCAAACCGGTGGTCCTATCATCATCCGGAACCTTCAGTGGATCGGGTCAACCTCAAAATAAAAATAAAAATATTTGGCCTATGGTCAATGTAGTTGGACAATCAAGACAGGAGACCAGAGCAGTTCACTCTCCAGTTCATATATAAAAATATCGGATTACGGTTGATTTTGAGGATGATATACGAGATGAAGAATGATCTATTTTACTTGTATAAAAAAGAATTAACATTGAATGGAAAATTGGATACTTAAAGCATATAGCAAACTTAATATACAATTACAAGCACCCAAGTTACAAATCACCATGAATTTAATATGCAAAGACAAGTGGTTGATACATTAGTCCTCCTGAAAACATTTCAGCTTCAAATGAAGCAGTGTTTGCTGTATTCTAAAAGACGCATCTTCTTTGATAAGTGAGAGTATGGAAATTTGATAGGCCCTTTACTTGGTAGTCCAAACGCTTCTTCCGAGCGCATCAACAATTCTTCGAAAGCGTTATTGCAAAGATAAGGTAGAGGGATGACAAACGGCTTCTCATCAATGGTATATACAACGAAATGGCCTATTGAATAATTGGTGGTACCCTTACAACTGTTTGATGAACTCTTGAGAGGAATTCTCAATCTATTTGTGATCACAAGCTTTCTCCATTTCCTGGCTATTTTATGAAAGTTCTTTGGGCTAAGCATTTTTTTGGGCTGTTTGGTGAAGCTTGAGATTGATTCTTAGAGCTGGGATGAAAGGGTAATAGAACTTGGTGCAAATTGTTTGTATATATACTAATGCTCAAGGCTCTCCACATAGTTTAGCCTTCCTGGTTTTGGAATTTACTATGCAAAAATTATGAGCTATATGGTAAATAATAATATTTTATAATATGAAATCACCTTACCTACCAGAATTAGTCATGATCTGTTATTCGAACATCGCTCTAAAGTTTAAACTTGATGTAACATCCCATCTGTCTTTTCGTCAAGTTCATAGATTTTGTTTTCAGGCAATCAGGACAATACTGTGTCCGGTTGATTCTCCCCTATATTTTAACAAACTTTGTACAGTACTAATCATTCTGAATAAAAAATAATGTAAAAAGGCGACCTGAAAATCTTCTATTTTCCTGTTCACCTTGTCTATGTGGTCAAGCCACCGATCTGACCGATATTTTTTTCCTTTTTACACGAATAATTATAAATATTGTAAAATATATTTAATTTAACATAAAAATGACAAAATTTTAAACTAAGTTCAACTATTCAACAACAAGAAATAGATTTCTTTTGGTTAATTTGTAACTTTTGTTAGCTTTCCTATTTTTTGGATTTTTTTATTTTTTTCATCCATTTTTCATCTTCTGGGCGAAATAGGATTTGAACGGTCAAACCGTTCTTCAATTTTTGGTCAAAAATAGATTGTTGGTCTCATATAGCGGTCTGATCGGTCGAGCCGTCAATTAGACCACAATTTTTAAAATATTGATATTAACCGGTATTTACTCATTAAATTTAAAATAATCCAAATTAATTTAAGCAATATCG
Source organism: Hypericum androsaemum (assembly GCA_963995505.1). Taxonomy (NCBI): domain Eukaryota; kingdom Viridiplantae; phylum Streptophyta; class Magnoliopsida; order Malpighiales; family Hypericaceae; genus Hypericum; species Hypericum androsaemum. Next base: position 5,334,940 of record OZ023192.1, on the reverse strand, counting down.
AGCTTCCTAAAATATAGACTATCTCCATTTAGTCAAATAGTTAATTTAACTAATAAAATAATATGTTGTCTACTAAATAATATAGTAACAATATATCATCGAATCAACTCTTGTTGATTGATTATTATAATCTTAAACATACGTTACTCATTCTATTTATGTATAGGTACCCAACTAACTATAACTGAATGACAACTAACTACTTCGGTATCACAGCCTCGTCATAACTAGATAGAAACTTTCTAGTAGTTTCCCTTCTACAGGCCAAAGACAGATGGGATGTTACATCAAACATCGACGAGAGCAATGTTCACATAACATAACATAACTAAATTTACCTACCGGTATACCTCAGGATTATTATTATTATTATTTTTTTATCTTAGATACCAATTTTCGGACAGCTGAACTATCCGGAGACTGTTTGAGAATCTTAGAATATATAAGCACACACAAAATTCATCAAGTTCTATCATATAAAGCTAGTCATTGTTCTAAGAATCAATCTCACTAATAACTTCTCAAAAAAATCTCGCCAATAACCCAAAAATAAATATGCATAGCCCAAAGAAGCTCGTTAAGATGGCCAGGAAATGGAGGAAGCTGGTGGTCGCGAATAGAAAGAGAATTTCTCTCAGTAGTTCGTCAAAGAACTACGACGGTTCCAGTAGCAGCTCAATAGGCCGTTTCATTGTTTATACTATTGATCGGAAGCGTTTCGCCATCCCAATATCGTGTCTACGCCATGACATTGTTAAAGAATTGTTCAAGCTTTCCGAAGATGCCTATGGACTACCAAGTGATGGGCCTATCAGGTTTCCATGTGATGCTGTGTTCCTAGAGTGCATAGTCTCACTTTTAGAAAAAAGGTTCTCGCTTAGAATTGACGAGGCATTGCTTAGTTCCATGTGAGATAGTTGTCGGGCCGAGTCAGCTTCATTATTTTCGGGACAAGAAAAGTATCGATAGGATTGTATTTGCGTGTTGATTTCATGTGAATGTAAATTGTGGTTTTTAAGGTTGCTATATCCTTCATCTGCTTAGTTTTGTCTTTCAATCTGAGTTCTTCAATCCTTCATTGAATTGTCATTCGAGCAACTATTGGATCAATTAACTCAATTATTGACATATAATTCAAAACCTTAAGACGATGAGTGGATGGATTGTTAACAGTTATAACAAACTCACCACACATTCAGCTAGAGATGTGGTAATCTCCAATCGACAGTGCAATACTCTAGGAAGGGAATCCTTACGTTTGCCATCCTGCTGCTGAATTTATCAATGGCGCAGAGCTTATTTGCAAAACCATTTGAATTGGACTACCGAAAAATTACTACAAGCAAACCATCATTGCACTCAGATGGTCTGCAGTCCGATACAGCTACGTTGTATCGTTTAAGACGGGATTCTGTATCAAGAAATTATTTGAAACAGAACCAATTGCGGAAAACTATGTATCATCAAATTCTATTTTATTCCATCATGCTACTGTGGGGAGAACCAGCTTCCTGCCATCAATTAACCGAGCAGCCAATCCCAGTAAACCAAACAACTAATGAAACCAAACATAGACCATCTCACCAAGACAGGAACGCGAGGAAGTGGATACTAAAACACTATAATGAAGTGGCCAATGTAGAGCTAGACACAGCATACTAGCCGCTAATATATACAACATTGTTTTAGAAAATGCAGTCCGACCGACGGTTGGACCGTCGGACCATGACCCCTGAACTTAGAGCTGATCAAATGAACCTTAAAACTGTTGGCAACCGAGTGGACCCACACAATACCCACAAGAACACAAGAAAATCACAATCACAACGAGAAGCACGAACTCACAAAACACAAAGAAAAAGTACAAGAAGAGAGACAATATTTGGTTATCCGGTTCTATCCACAACGATCTACGTTTGGGGGCATACCAAGCCAGGAGATATTTTACTATGCACTTGTGTTTCACTCACACTACAAGAAAAAGCCACACTCTGGCACCCACACTCTTTTGGGGTTCTTCTCTTTTCTCTCTAGCTACAGACAATGGTCTCACACATTCTCTCTCAGGGGTTACAAATAAGTTACAAGGGGGTATATATAGGCCCAACAACCCTAGGAAGCAAAAGAAACACGCATGGGCATTTTTTTCCAACATCTGGCAGAAATTCGGAGGCCAAACGCGGGCCGGATGGCATCCACCGGCCACCCGACATCCGCCGAGTTCGAGAGTGGATTTGGGGCCTGCGCCCGCCACTCTTCACGAAAATTGGCAGCTGGCAGCCGCCGGGCTGCTGCCTCCAACCTCTTTCGCCTCTTCGCCTCAACTTCTCGGCTCCACCTCTTGACCCGAATGATCCCCGAGCGTCCTCGAGTACCGAATCCATTCGATCAAGTCCCGAACTGCTTCTCAGGCTCCATACCCAATAATATCCCATCTGGAGACTGAGTGGAAGGCAAGATTCTTTGCCAAATGTATCGCACTTTGGCTATCACTGTGGAGCACACTTTCAATTTGCTCCTTCCCCAATTTTCCCAAAAAACTTTGCAACCATACCATTTCTTTGCTTGCTTCCGTCACGCCACGTACTCACTTTATGCGATTGACAAGGCCACCACCTTTTGCAACCTCGAGGCCCAAGATATCAATGTCCCTCCCAGCGTAAACACATAACCACTCGTGCTCCTCTCCTCGTCATCATCATTGGACCCCAAGTCCGTATCACAATACCTTATGAGCCTTACATCTTTGCCCTCAAAACAAAGGCACTTCTTAGTAGTACCTGTCAAGTAGCCATTGATCCACTTCACTGCGACCCAATGTTGCTCACCCGGATTGCTCATAAACTTGCTCACTACTCCCACCGCATGTGCTATGTCTGGCCTTATGCAAATCATAGCATACATCAAGCTACCCACCGCCAATGCATAAGGAGTCTTCTCTATTTGAGCCTTCTCTGCCTCACTCTTAGGCGAATCCTTCTTGGATAGCTTAAAGTGCCCATCTAAAGGAGTCGACTTGGGCTTGGCCTTTTGCAAGTTGAACCTCTTCAACACTTTCTCAATGTATTCAGACTGTGAGAGAAACAGCTTTCTTTCTGCCTTGTTCCTCTCAATCCTCATCCTAAGGATTTGCTTAGCCTCCCCCAAATCATTCATGGAAAACCTCTTAGACAATTGCTTCTTCACTTTGCTCACCTCACGAGCACTAGAGCCTGCTATCAACATGTCATCAACATAAAGCAGGAGGATGATACAGCTCTTGTCAAAACTCTTAAAATAGCAACAACGGTCAGCTTCACACCGCACAAACTCTATCTCGTGCATGAACCCATCAAACTTCTTGTACCACTGTCTCGGAGCTTGCTTCAATCCATACAAGCTCTTCCTCAACCTGCACACAAACTCACCATTACAACTCGACAAGTACCCCTCCGGTTGTTTCATGTAGATCTTCTCATCCAGATCACCATGAAGAAAGAACGTCTCACATCCATTTGCTCTAACATCAAATTCTCCAAAGCCACCATACTCAACACCATACTAATAGTGGTAAGCTTCACCACGGGAGTGAAAACGTTGGTAAAATTAATACCGTATTTCTGCTTAATTCCCTTCACAACGAGTCTTTCCTTGTAATGCTCGGTGCCATCCGCCTCTTGCTTAACCCTATACACACACTTGTTTTGCATCACCTTCTTACTTTTAGAGAGTTTGACTAGTTTCCAAGTCCCATTACTCCTCAATGACTCTATCTCGTCATCCATTGCAAGCTTCCACTTGTCCTCTTGTCCACTCTCACGGACCTCTGCAAACTCTTCAGGCTCCCCTCCATCAGTGAGTAGGATGTAGAAATTAGCTGACAAATTTTAATCTGGAGACCTACGTTGTCTAGTTACCTCCTCACCGGAACCACTGGCGGTGGAGAACGTGGTCCCGCTTCCTCCTCGGCCTCTTGGCCACCTCGTACCTTCTTGCTCCCACCCGAGTTCGAGATGTCTAACTCGACCATCTCACTGTTAGAACCCACCTCATCGGGTACACTCCATATGTCCTTGTACAATACCTTCTCATTGAATATGACATCCCGACTTCTCACAACCTTGTGGTTCTTCTCATCCTATAGCCTGATACCGAAATCATCTCTTCCATATCCAATGAACGTGCACTTCTTGGACTTGGCATCTAGCTTGCTCCTTTCACCTGCATTCACATGAACATAAACAATACAACCAAACACCCGAAGGTAGGTACATCAATCTCCCTACCACTCCAAGCATCCTCTGGTATCCTGTTCTTCAAAGGGATTGATGGTCCACTATTGATCAAGAAAGTCGCGGTGTTCACTCTATCCGCCCAAAATATCTTTGGTAGGCCACACTTCAACCTCATGGCCCTAGCTCTCTCTTTGATTGTCCTATTCATCCTCTTCGTGATGCCATTTTGTTGAGGGGTTCCAGCTACTGTCTTCTCCATACGTATCCTATTCGCCGCACAATAATTTTTGAACTCTTGAAGCTCGCACTCTCCACCATTGTCGGATCTCAATCAGTGAGTAGGATGTAGAAATTAGCTAGCAAATTTCTATCCGGAGACCCATGTTGTCTAGTTGACCTCCTCACCAGAACCACTAGCGATGGAGAACTTGGACCCGCTTCCTCCTCAAACTCTTGGCCACCTCGTACCTTCTTTCTCCCACCCGAGTTTGAGATGTCAAACTCGACCATCTCACTGCTAGAACCCACCTCATTGGGTACACTCCCCGTGTCTTTGTACAATACCTTCTCATTGAATATGACATCCCGACTTCTCACATCCTTGTAGTTCTTCTCATCCTATAGCCTGAAACCAAAATTATCTTCTTCATATCCAATGAACGTGCACTTCTTGGACTTGGCATCTAGCTTGCTCCTTTCACCTGTATTCACATGAACATAGACAACATAACCAACACCCAAAGGTAGGTTAGATCAATCTCCCTACCACTCCAAGTCTCCTCCGATATCCTGTTCTCCAAAGGGCTTGATGGTTCTCTATTGATCAAGAAAGCTGCAGTGTTCACTGCATCTGCCCAAAATATCTTTGGTAGGCCACACTTCAACCTCATGGCCATAGCTCTCTCATTAATTATCATGTTCATCCTCTTCGCGATGCCATTTTGTTGAGGGGTTCCATCTACTGTCTTCTTCATGCGTATCCCATTCACCGTACAGTAATCTTTGAACTCTTGAAGCTCGTACTCTCCGTCATTGTCGGATCTCAAGTACTTCACCTTAAGACTCGTCTTCTTCTCCACAAGGGCTCTCCACTTTCTAAAAGCATCAAAGGCTTTAGACTTATATTTTAGAAAGTAGACCCACAACTTCATCATGGAATCATCGATGAAGGTCATTTAGTACAAAGAACCATACAAGGACGCCACCGATGCCAGTCTCCACAAGTCACTTTAGACCAACTCGAGCTTCTCCTCCTTTGGGGGTTTGTCACTTCTCAAAAAGCTCACTCTCTTTTGCTTTCCAAGAACACAATTCTCACAAAGACCCACATCTACGATCTTGAGGCCCGGTAGCTTCCCCTTCTCATGTAGCACCCGCATCCCCTTCTCACTCATATGACCTAGGCGACTATGCCATAAGCCCACATCATCCATGGCTCTTACAAGATTGATGCTATTGGTGTTCCTTATCATGTACAACATTCCTTCCTTTTCATCTCGAGCCACCACCATGGCTCCCTTTGTGATCTTCCATGTCTTGCAACTAAAGGTCATCGCGTAACCCTTATCATCAAGTTACCCCACAGATAGCAAGTTCCTCTTCAACTCTGGAACGTGTCTCACACTCTTCAACACCAACACCAAACCATTAGGAGTGTGGATTCTTACATCCCATTTTCCCACAACTTCTAAAGCCTCATCATCCGCTAGATAGACTTTGCCCAAGTTGCCTAGGTGTACCTCTCCATCATACTCGCATCACTACAAGAGTGGAAGGAGGCACCCGAATCTAATACCCATGCTTCCAACGGGCTTCCCACGCTTAAAACCAAGGATTCTCTATGATCTTCCATTGTGGCATTAGCCGACTTGCCATCTTTTTTCTTTGGTGCCGTGCATTGGTCCCTAAAATGACCATACTTCTTGCAATTCCAAAATTGAACGGTACTCCTATCCTTCTCTGAATTGCCCTTCGACTTGGACTTGGATCTCCTCCTTTCCTTCTTCCCCTTTGACTTAGAATAGGATCTCCCCCTATTACCCATACTCAATGCCGTACCCAGGCTACATCAGATTCCTTCCTTCAAATCTCTTCACTAATTACTAAGTCCCTCACCTCATCAAGCTTGAGTGTTACCTTCCCTGCTGAGGCACTCACCGCCGTGACTGTGCGACTCCAACTATCGGGTAGGAACTAAGTAGGATTAGGACTTGTACCTCATCATCAAAGTCGATCTTCACCGAACTCAATTGAGAGATTGTCATATTGAAATCATTGAGATGCTTTGCCACCATTGTGCCCCCCGCCATCCTAAGGTTAAAGAGCCAAATGAACCTTATTGACCGCCGAGGGCTTCTCATACATATCGGATAACATCTTTAGCATGTCTTTCATGGTCTTGTCCTTCATAATATGTAGAGCCACATTCCTAGACAAAGAAAGACGCACTACACTCATGGCCTTGCAGTCTAGGAGCTTCCACTCCTCTTTCTTCATATTGGCAGGCTTCTTCTCACCAAGCGGCAAATGCAAGTCCTTCCCGTACAAGTAGTCTTCGGTTTGCATTTTCCAAAAGCCATAATCCACGCCGTCGAACTTCTCTACCGGTGATTTAACTTCACCCATCATGGCCGCTCCCTCCACGCTCTAAACCCGAGCTCTGATACCAATTGTTGGGAATCAAGTAGACCCACACAGTACCCACAAGCACATAAGCGAACCACAATCACAACGAGAAGCACGAACTCACAAAACACAAAGGAAAAGCACAAGAGGAGAGATAATATTTGGTTAGCCGGTTTGATTCACAACGATCTACGTTCGGGGGCATACCAAGCCAGGAGATATTTTACTATGCACTTGTGTTTCACTCACACTACAAGAGAAAGCCACACTTTGGTATCCGTACTCTCTTAGGGTTCTTCTCTTTTCTCTCTAGCCACACACAATGGCCTCACACTCTCTCTCTTAGGAGTTTGCAAATGAGTTACAAAGGGTATATATAGGCCCACAACTCTAGGAACAAAAGCAACACACAGGGGCATTTTTTTCCAACATCTGGCAGAAATTCGGAGGCCAAACGCAGGCTGGGTGGCGTCTGCCGACCACCAGGCGTTCACCGGGTTCGCGGGTGGATTTGGTGCCGGCGGCCACCGGGTTGCTGCCTCCAACCTCTTTCACCTCTTCGCATCGACTTCTCGGCTCCGCCTCTTGACCCGAATGATCCCTGAGCGTCCCCGAGCTCCGAATCCATTCGATCAAGTTTCGAACCGCTTCTCAGGCTCCATACCCAAAAAAAACTTGAAGACATTTGCGTCAACGCGTATGGGCCGTCGGATCGTGATCCTGAGAGCAGAGAAAGTCGATCTCTGGTTGGTTCGTTTTTAGAAATATTGGATAACAATTGATTTTCATGATGTAATACGAAGTGAAGAATGGTCTATTGTACATAAATAAAAGAAGAACTCGTATTAAATGGAAAATTGAGTAGCTGAAACATATAGTAAACTTAAGATTCATTGACAAGCACCAAGTTACAATTCACCATGAATTAATTCAACGTCCAAAGACAAGTGGTTGATACATTTGTTGTCCTAAAAACATTGGAGCTGATAGAGTTCGACATTGTTCTTGGATGGAATTAAGCACTTGTTGTTCTATTCTAACAGACACCTCTTTTTTTTGATAAGTGAGAGTATGTACTTCAAAAACACAGCATCGCATGGAAACATGATAGCCCCTTCACTTGGTAGTCCAAACGCTTCTTCAGAGAGCCTGAACAATTCTTTGAAAATGTCATTGCTAAGATAAGGTAGTGGGATGACGAACCGCTTCCGATCAATAGTTTGGTGAACTATTGAGAGGAATTCTCATTTTATTTAATAGGGCATTATATACAACAAAATGCCCTATTAAAGAATTGGTGGAACCCTTATAATTGTTTGGCGAACTTTTGAGAGGAATTCTCATTTTATTTGAAACCATGAGCTTTCTCCATTTCCTGGCTATCTTATCGAACTTCTTTGGGCTAAGCATTTTTTTGGCAGTTTGGTGATGTTTGAGATTGATATTTTGAATTGATGAACGTGTAATAGAACTTGATGAATATCCTTTGTATATATACTGATGCTCAAGACTCTCCACATAGTTTAGCTTCCTCGTGTTGGAATTTACTAATGCAAAATTATGAGCTATATGGTAAATAAAATATATATGAAATCACCAATGTTAGTTATGATCTTTTTATTTGGACATTGCTCTAGAGTTTACACTTGATGCAACATCCCATTTGTCATTTGGTCAAGTTTATATGATCACTTTTTTCCCTCGTGAGTACGTATCTCTTCTTGTATCTTTTTATGTTATTTTGTCAAACAATGCACATTAAATCTATTCTAAATTTAAATTGGATAGGAACTCAAAAATAGTAATAAAACTCTCCCCGAAATTTTTTAATTATGCTGCATACATACTCGAATTTAAAAATTTTGGTTAAGCTAGAATAGTCTCTCGTTCCACTAAGTACACGTTTCTTTCATTTTTCCTACTGATGGACGGAAACTACTTTGTGATTTCTTTGACAGCTTATGGTTGATTCTCCCGTATACTAACTGATTTCATTACATTTCTTTGAAAGCTGCTCAAAGAAATTTAAACCTAGAGTCAAACATTGGCATACCTTATTTACAAGTGACTCTCGTAACAATATCTGGTTAATCACAGAATTTAAACCCAATACTTTATCAGAATGTATCCATGTAGCTTAATACTAAGATCAAACTAGTGTTGGTTGATTATTATAATCTTAACCATACGGGTACTCATACTTGTCATGTATTAGGTACCCAACTAACTATAACTGAATGACAACTAACTACTTAGGGATCACAGCCTCATCATAACTTAAGAAAAACTTTATATTAGTTTCCTCTCAGTTTGTTGTATAAAATATAAATAAGGGAATAAAGATTCTTCCAAAGTATAATTTACTTGAGACAAACCTACAGACCAAAGACAGATGACGATGCTTGATCAAATTTCGACTCAAGCAATGTTCACATAACAGAGCATAACTAATTCTAACTACCATAGTAAATACCAAAATGAGGACAGTTAAACTATATGGACTCCTCGAGAATCTTAGTATGTATACACAGACGAAATTCATCAAGTTCTATTATAAAAAGTTAGTCATTGTTCTAAGAATCAATCTGAAACTCACCAAGAACCCAAAAATAAATATGCATAGCGCAAAGAAGCTGGTTACGATGGCCAGGAAATGGAGAAAGCTGGTGGTCGCAAATAGACAGATAATTCCTCTCAGAAGTTCGTCAAAAGAGTATGACGGTCCTAGCAGCAGTTCAATAGGTTGTTTCGTTGTTTATAAGCGTTTGCCATCCCAATATCATATCTTTGCAATGACGTTGTCAGAGAATTGTTCAAGCTCTCCGAAGAAGCATATGGACTACCAAGTGATGGGCCTATCAAATTTCCATGTGATGCTATGCTCCTAGAGTATATAGTCTCACTTGTAGAAAAAGGGTTGTCTCTTAGAATGGAACAAGCATTGCTTAGTCCCGTGCGAGATAGCTGTCGGGCAGAGTCAGCTTCACTGTTTTCGGGACAAGAAAATCATCAATCAATTGTATTTGTGTGTTGAGTTGATGTAATTTGTAAATTGTGGTTAGTAATTGGATTTTAAGGTTGCTATATCCTTCATCTACTAAGTTTTTACGTTTTTTCTTTCAACAAGTGTTCTTCAATCCTTCATTGTATTGTCATGCAAACAACAACAGTCCATGTGCACTCAAATATCATGTTAAATTCTCGACATACAATCTAAAATTTTAAGATTATGGGTTGGTTGATTTTCAATCATTATAAATAAGTTCATCACACTTACAACTGCTGATGTGTTAATCTCAATACAAAATAGAATCTGCAGAATTCAGCCATGACCTTCATGAATTGTCAATACAAAATCGGCAAAAACATTCAGTAGAATAGATTGTATCTGATCGCATGCAGCTCTCCGAGACCCGGTCCAGCGGTAAAAACCCAAGTTCCAGTTAGCAAGAATTGCATGCTACGTACCAAAGATCGGATTCCATTCGACGGTGCCCTACTCTGGAAAGAAAATTCTTACGTCGCCAATCTGCTGAAATTTTCAATGACGCGGAGCTTATTTGTGTTGAAATAACCACATTGTTAGTTATAAATTTGGTTTGTTTGTTTATATCAATTAAAAATCCATCAACCAATTGTCTTAAGATTTTGGGTTAGAGTAGATGTAGAAAAGTGATACTTCTTCCATTGATAGGGCAAGAATATATACACAAATGCACCTGTGCTACACAAGGCTATGTCCAATCTAGCTAGGGCATGAATAGGAAAGGCTATACGTGATTACAGGGAATGCCTATACAGGTGGAATCTAGGAAGGTAAGTGAATATATGGTGTATCGTACAACATATGGTAATACGCGATGTAGTCCAATACCGAAACCCCCCCCCCCCCCCCCCCCCCCCCCCCCCAAGCCGGCGTATGGAGGTTGTGGACGCCGAGCTTGGAAACAGAGTCGATCGCGAGGAAGGGCCTAAGTGAGGCAGTCGGCAAGTTGGAGGTTAGAGGTGACCTCCGTAGGAGTGATGCGTTTGGCGACAAGTTGTTCATGAACTATGTGGTAATCAATCTCGATATGCTTGGTACATTCGTGAAAAATGGGGTTGGCGGCAATGAGTCAAGCGGCTTGGTTGTCACAGTAGAGGGGCACCGGCTTTGAGAAGACAAAACCGAAGTCAGCGAGTAGTTGGAAGAGCCAGAGGAGTTTGCGAGTGGTGGTGGACATGGCGCGGTATTCAGCTTCGGCAGAGGAGTGGGATACCATTTTTTGTTTCTTGCTCTTCCAGGAGATGGGATAACCACCAAGAGTGATGACGTAGCCGGTGGTGGACTTGCATGTGATGGGGCAGCTGCCCCAATCCGAATCAGAGTAGGCTACAAGTTGGAGCGAGTTATCACAGGGGTAAAAAATTCCTTGGCCAGGGGTAGACTTGAGGTAATGGAGGAGGTGTTTCGCGACATGCCAGTATGGAAAGTGCGGGGATTGACTGAACTAGCTGAGTATGTTGACCGCGAACGAGATGTCGGGGCGAGTGACAGTCAAGTAGATGAAGCGGCCGATGAGGCGGCGATATTGGCTTGGCTTGTTGTAGAGACCCCTGGCTTCATTATCGAGGTGGAAGTTGGGCTCCATGGGAGTGTTTTGAGGGCGAACGCCAATGCATCCTATATTAGTGATGAGGTCGAGCATGTATTTTCGTTGGTTGAGGTAGACACCGGTACTGGAATGGGCAACCTCAATGGCGAGGAAGTAGCGTAAGTTGCCAAGATCCTTGATGCGGAAGCGTTAGAGCAGCATGAGCTTGATGTAGCGTAACAAGCTAGTGTCATTGCCTATCAAAATGACATCATCAACGTAAACAAGGAGGTAAGCACAAGCTGTATGGCAGTGCAAAACAAATAAAGAGTGGTCACCATGGGACTGGCGGAAGCCAATGTCTAAAAGGGCAGCCCGGAGGGTGAAAAACCAAGTCCGGCCAGCTTGCTTCAGCCCGTACAAAGATTTGAGCAGCTTGCACACTAAGTTGCGCTCTCGGAATCTAGGGTAGCTAGGGGGTATCTTCATGCAGGGATCTTCGGAGAGGCGACCATGTAGATAGGCATTTTGAACGTCAAGCTGGTACATGAGCCAATTGCGTATAACTGCAATGGTAATAAGAACACAAACAGAGACTAATTTTGCAATAGGAGCAAATGTCTCACGGTAGTCAATGCCCTCAACTTGGGAATATCCACGGGCAATGAGGCGAGCTTTATAACGTTCAATGGATCCATCATAATGATGTTTGATCTTGAAAACCCACTTGCAAATGATGGGGTGCTTACCGAGAGGAAGCGGAGTCAGGGACCACATAGCATTGGATTCAAGGGCGTCAAGCTCAGCTTTGATAGCTGCGCGCCACTCAGGAGATGCCACGACAGTTTTGTAAGAGGTGGGCTCGACGCTGGAATCTAGGGATGACAGAAAAGCACGATATCTAGGGGCAAAAATCTTATTGGACAGGAAGTTATGCATAGGAAAAGGTATACCTAAGACCAAGGAAGATTAAGCATAGAGACTGGTGTGGTAATCGGAGAGCCATCGTGGGGCATTTTGCGTCCTTGTGCTGTGCCGTGGGGCAATGGTAGCGGGGTCACCAAGAGGTGAAGGCGGTAGGATGACCTCAGGCTCTATGGGATGCAGTTCCTGTACCGTGATAGGGGCGGTCCCAATATCAATATCCCCAGGCGGGGTGGCTATTGGCAATGGGCTTTCATCCATGGGGTGGTTTGGATCAAGTATAGGTAGTATGAGATTCTGCTCGCTTAGGGGATGACTAATTGCAAGGAAAACATGCTTATGAAATATGACGTCACGACTGGCAAAAAAATTTCGATGTAGCAAATCAAAAATTTTGTAACCTTTTTGAAGTGGAAGGTATCCAACGAACAAGCACGGTGTACCGCAATAGTCCATCTTCGTGCGAGTGTGAGTGTTGTGGGTATAGCACAAGCACCCAAAAATGCACAGGGGTTCATATGTGGGAGATTTTCCCATGAGAATTTTGAAAAGCCTTTTTCCTTTTAAGACATCAGTGGACATTCGATTGATTAGGTATGCGGCTGTTAAAATACATTCCCCCCAAAATTCTTTGGGTAGGCGAACTTGAAAGCGGAGAGCACGCCCCATGTTAAGGAGGTGTCGGTGCTTGTGCTTGACTACCGTGTTTTGTTGTGGTGTGTCAATGCAAGAATATTCATGTTGGATGCATGGGTTATTTAAATAGTTGGTGAGTTGATGATTAAAAAATTCGGTTCCATTGTCACTACGGATACGTTAGACTTTCAAGTTGTGTTGTCGTTCCGCCATGGAAACAAAAATTTTCAAAATATCAAAGACCTGACCTTTATTGTTTAGTAAATGGACCCACGTGCAACGTGAAAAATCATCAATGATGGTTAAAAAATAAGGAGCACCATTAATAAAAGTAATTAAAAAAGGTCTCCATAAATCGACATGTATCAATTGAAAGCATTCAATAGTTTTGATGGAACTAATAGGAAAAGGTTGTCTGGTACGCTTTGCTAGTGGGCAAACAGTGCATGGATGATCACGAAAGCTAATATGAGGATGAGGTTTAGAAATCTTAGGATGTAGACATGGGCTAGGATGCCCCATTCGCCGGTGCCACAAGTCAGGAGAGCCCGAGGCCGACAATGTCAGTCACTTGGCCGCATGCTGCTTGGGTGCAAAATCCAACATGATATATAGTCCATTACGCTCTTATCCCCATCCAATCACCATCCTCGTCGTGAGTTCCTGAAAGTAACAAAAATCAGGGTGGAAGTGAATAGAACAATGAAGATCACGGGTAAGGCGACTAATGGATAACAAGTTGAACTGAAATTTTGGTACATAGAAAATATTATGCAGTTGAATTCCATTAGGTAAGATGATCGTTCCAACGTGGGTGACGGAGAGGCTTTGACCATTTAGTATAGTAATGGAAGGTCCGTGAGTGGGGACGCTGTGGTCTAGTCGCTTAGGTGAGCACATGATGTGATGTGTACTACCTGAATCGAGTATCCAAGGTAGTGACGAACTAGGAGACGCAAGTCTAGAGGAAAGAGCATTACCATCTAGGGTAATGTCTTGGGAGTTTTTTGGTAACAAGGCTAGGAGTTGTTGGACCTGATCTGAGGTGAGTTGAAAACCATTGGCTTGTCCCGAGGAGCGATCTGTAGAGGAGCTCGATGCCGCCTCTGTTGCGACAAAGGTTTGGCCGTGACCCCTTCCTCGTCCCCCGCGGTGAGCTAGGCTACTTTTGGCTGGTATACCACCACTTTGTGCAGCCTTTTTTCTTGCGGCACTCAAATTCCTCGTGGCCCCGAATCCCGTAGTAACCACAATATATAGCTGGCTTTGTAGGGCAAAACTGAGATGTGTGGCCTACTTGCGAGCACTGATGGCAAGCAAGATTATTTACTGTACCTCCAGATTTTGTGTTATTGCGGACGCTGGCCAGGGCTGAGTGGTCCGTGGGAGGTGGTGGTCGGTGAGTGGCTACCATACGTTGTCGTTCATCTTCAACGACAAAAGCATATGCCTCCGACACACTGGGTAGCGGCTTCATGAGGAGGATGTTGCTCCGTACCTGAGCATAGGAGTCGTTGAGCCCTATCAAGAACTCGATCAGCCTATCTCAGTCTCGCTTGCTTTCATCATTGAGGGCTGACCCGCACTTGCATATGTGTCATGTGGTGCATGTACAGGATCTCGAATTCGATGACACTCTAGCTCATCCCATAGGGATTTGAGGGATGTGTAGTACATTGAAACATAACTGTTCTTTTGACACTAATTCGCAATCGATCTACTCACCTTGTATATTCTAGAGGCACTGCTGGTGGAAAATCTCCATTCAAGGTCCAGCCAGATATGGCGTGCAGTTTCCATGAACATCAGGCTCGAAGCAATGTCAGGTGAAACAGAGTTGATTATCCATGACTTTACCAGATTACTTGCACGCCTCCAGGATGGATAGAGGGCTACACTCGTCTCAGGTTGCTCGATGGTTCCGTCGATGAATGAGAGCTTGTTCTTTGTGTCTATAATCATTGTCGTAGCATGCTTCCACATGGAGAAGTTGTCGCCTGAGATGAAAAGGGGTTGAGACACCAGCGATGTGTGGTTGGTTTCAGAATTGTGTATGTAGTATGGGGAGTTTATGTGTTTAGGGGATACTGTCACTGTGGACAGGTCCATGTTTCCCTCGCCCGCCATGTGACCTTGATGGTTGGGAGGTACTAATTTGATCTAGGGTTTCACGTCCCGCTCTGATACCATGTAGATGCAGAAAAGTGATACTTCTTCCATTGATAGGGCAAGAATATATACACGAATGGGGCTGTGTTACACAAGGCTATGTCCAATCTAGCTAGGGCATGAATAGGAAAGGCTATACGTGATTACAGGGAATGCCTATACAGGTTGAATCTAGAAAGGTAAGAGAATATACGGTGTACCGTAACTTATGGTAATACCTGATGTAGTCCAATAGTTAGGTATAGAGATTCTAACCATTTGCGGTATCATTGGAGTAGCAATATCGAAGTAATTAATATAAGCAAATCCATCATTGCTTTCAGATGGATTGCAATCCAATACAACTACGTTGTATCATCGTATCAGCAAATTAATTGAGACAACCAATGAAGCGAATTATATGTCATCAGGTTCAATTCAATTCCAGCTTGAACTTTTGGCAGAACCAGCTTCTTTCCATCAATTAAACCGAGCAGCTAATCCCAATAAACCAAAGAACTAACGAAGTAGCCATTGTATAGAGCTAAACACAAGAACTTACTAACCGCCAATTAATCAAAATATTGTCTTAGAAAACGTGGACCATAATCTAGAGCGGGTTGGATCATTCTCCATAGAATGGTTGGACTAGTGGTCAACGGTTCGACCATAGGATCGGGTTCCAGAGACCAGAGCGAGTCGCTCTACTGCTTTTTTTTTAACTTTGGATTATAGTTGATTTTGAGGGTGTTATACGAAGCGTAGATTGCTCTATCGTACATGTATAGAAAAACTCATATTGAATAGAAAATTGAGTATTTGAATCGTACAATAAACCTAAGATTCAATTACAAGCACCAAGTTACAAATCACCATGAATTCAATAAGCAAAGACAAGTGGTTGACGCATTTGTTGTCCTGAAAACATTGCAGCCGATAGAGTTCGACATCTTTCTCGAGTGGAATTAAGCAGTCGTTGTTCTATTCCAACCGGCATCTCTTTTCTGATAAGTGATAGTATGTACTCCAAAAACACAGAATCACATGGAAGCTCGATAGGCCCTTCACTTGATAGTCCAAACGCTTCTTCGGAGAGCCTGAACAATTCTTTGAAAATGTTATTGCTAAGATAACGTAGTGGAATGACAACCCGCTTTTGATCGATGGTATATACAACGAAATGGCCTATTGAAGAATTGGTAGAGCCCTTATAATTGTTTGATGAACCTTTTAGAGGAATTCTCAACCTATTTGTGACCACCAACTTTCTCCATTTCCTAACAATCTTATGGAACTTCTTTGGGCTAAGCATTTTTTTGGACTATTTGGTGATTAATACTTGGAGGGGTGATGAACATGTAATATATAAGAACTTGATGAATATCGTTTGTATATATACTAATGTTGAAGACTCTCCACATAGTTTAGCCTTCCTGGTGTTGGAATTTACTATGAAAAAATGTGAGCTATTTACTTAATAGAATATTTTATAACATAAAATCAGGATACCAACTAAAATTAGTTATGATCTGTTATTTGAACATTGCTCTAGAGTTTAAACCTGATGTAACATCCCATTTGTCTTTTAATCAAGCTTATAGAATTTATTTTCACCTTTGTTTTCATCTTTTTTCCCTCATAAGCACGTTTCTCTTCTTGTATCTTTCATATGTTATTTTGTCAAAACCACATAGTATCTAAGGACTTACCGGATTCACAAATCTTGTTCAAGCTGCATAGGATTTCAAATGACGACAAAATTTTTTTTACCAAATTTGAACTGTGCTACATTTCTGGTACTCAAATACAAAAGATCTGATTAAGTTAAAACAATCTCTTGTCCAACTCCATAGTTCACGTGACTTTCATTTTGCCTACTGATGGGCGGCAATTACTTCGGGCATTCTTTGACAGCTTATGAATCTTTCCGTAATTTATTTTTTGGCAGGTTCCCTTATTTACAATTCCTATAGCTAACAGAAGGAAAACCAATGCAATAGTGCTCTGAAGATTCGATGGGCCTGGGATATTTCCAAAGTAGTTAGTTGTTATTCGGTTGGGTAGATATCTGAATAGGAAATTTGGAAGAAAGCTTCTTAATTTTGTTCTTCAACGTGGAAAACAGAGGTGTTAGTGAGAATTCCTGTTATCCCAAGAAGTAATGAAAATGACTGTATCAAGTAATTGGGACGATATTATGTACGGTTGATTCTCTTCTATTTTATCAAACTTTATACGGAACTAATCCTTTTGAATAAATGGATCCTACTCTATTAGTTTCGTTGAATTCCACCCATCCAATCTAAGAGCTGCCCCAAGAAGTTACATCTACTTTCTGCTTATTAAAAAAAAGTTACGGCTACTTTCCGATTTATTACAGTGGCCAAGCAATTTGTTATATTACTGAAACCGAAGATTAATCTAAATTCGAGATTAGCATAATTTTGAATGATGACAAAGTTGGAGGCAAAAATTTACCGGTAAGGAAAATCCTACTTGGAAATAAGTTAGATTCTTAATGCAATGATCCCTTCGTTCGAATTGCGGTAGGAAATTTTCTGAAAGGTAATTTTTTCACGCCCTAAACCTCCTTGAACTTGTTTCTTAACACGTTACAAGGGTTTTGACAATTGCAATAGGAATTTTCTAGGACACGAGTGGCTCATATGTAACTTGCAATACTTAGGAGCTTGGATGTGTGGAATTGCACTATAGCAGCGATAACGCCAAGACATTCTTTTTTTCATGCCGCCTTTTTTTCCATAAGAGTTTATGGCGGTGAGTTTTAATGGGCCTACGTTTGCAACTGAGTACTTACTGAACATGAGAATTCCACACGGGATTTTTTCACCACTATATTCAATAAAATAATTATCGCTTAAAAATAGTGGCAGCAGTTCATCCTACCAAAATGTTTAACAATGTTGTGTTTTTATGGTTTGAATTTAAGGCATCTAGTTAACCTAAACAGCACACTATTGGAATAATATTTTTGGTTAAAAATACTCCCAAGTATAATTAGAAAAAATAAGTTTTGATTTTTTTTAGAAACAAAATACAAAAAAATGGAAACATCGGCTGCCACTCTTATGACAATTTTCTCTGATTTGATTTTAGATTTTAAATTTAATTATTTTTATGTGTATTTTTGCCAAAAAATTATTGATATAATAAGGTGTCGACCAGTTGACACCTTTGTTAATCGATCGAATATTTTTAGCAGTGATATACAATTCAGCGAAACCACAATGTAACAAAAACTTTACCTTGGAAGTACTATGAACTCCATTTTGTTATGTATGAGAATATGAATTCCTCATGGATGATAACCTAAAAGACTCTTTATAATGAATTGGAACTTTCTTATCAAATGTCTCAAAAACTTTGGTTGAATATAAAATTAAAAAAAATCAAATAAAATTATTCTGTGATCCGGACATGAGCCCTCACTTTACGAAATTCGAGGAAAATATTCAAATTTTAAATTAATATTTCAGATAAATTTCGTTTGAGAAGGAATATTAGAATATGACCCACGTGAATAACGGAAAAATAATGAAACATGTTTATAATAAATTAAATTCCACGTATATCCATCGGGAGGGGAGATTTCGCCAGGTTTTGAGAGGATAATTGGTGCTCAGATACTCTTCTTTCTGTCTTTTTTTCCCATGTTATATATGGTTTCTACTTGTAAAAGATTCTTAGTGAAAGACTGGTTTTTTTGGAGCGAATGGTTGGACTTGGAGACTCAACTGGAGACGTAGTCTTCGTGTTTGGGAGTGCGATTCTAAATGATCACTTTTGGGATTGCTGTCTTTGTTTCCCCGCTGCTAGCTCGACCTGATCAGTTGGTTTGGTCGTCTGATCTTTCCGGAGGTTTCTCTGTCAATTGTCTATACAAGCTGTTGTTCGAGGGTTTCACTTTGGACGCCCCTGCAGTTCTTAAGTCTGGTTGGAAACAACTGGTTCCTTATAAATTTCTTGTGGATGGCTTTGCCTAGGACGAATCAAAACTAGAGATAATTTGCATTGGATGGGTATTCTCCGTGGGGCTGATACGTCATGTTCTCTTTGCAGTTTGGTGGAGGAATCATCGGTCCGTATCTTCCTTCATTGTAATCATGTCATGAAGATCTGGAACCTACTGGCGAGACTCGTTGGTGTGAACTGGTGCGTCCGTGGCTCCTCTCTTCGTTTTCCGGAGATGTGGGTGGGTTTGGTTCGAGGAAAGATACTCAAGAACATCTGGTATATTTTGTTTGCCGCAGTTTGTTGGAGCGTGTGGATTACAAAGAATAAAGTGGTGTTCGACAATACTGCTTTCAGTTTCAACAAACTGTTGTTAAATGTCTCAAGGAGGGCCTCGGAGTGAGCTCATTGGTCGGGAGTTTCTTTAAGTTTCAACTCTCAAGATGTGTTATTAGCGGCAAGGACTATAATGTAGGTTTTTCTAGTTTTGGTAATCGTGTGGACTTTGTAAACTCCCTATTGTTGTTGGCCTATTGCTCTCTGTGCAATCACTATACTTTGTGTAAAACTTCTTGGTGATAATAAATACATCTACTTTTCAAAACAAAAACAAAAAAAACTCCACCTACATCAGTTATCACATTAGATATGGAAAGTCTAACACCACGCGTTAGATATTGAAATAAGACGTTTAGATTGGAGCACAAGAAGGTATTTTCTAAGATTTCAAAATCTTGCATGTCTTACTTTTATGAAATAATATGTCTTATTTCAAACAGATAAAATTATATACACCATTTGAAAAACAAAGTCAAGAAAATTACATAACAAGTAAATGATGGCCCGTAGATTCTGTTGGAGCACGAAACTAATGTCTCGGAGTGATGACGGTCTATCTCCGGATGTGCGGGAATCGGCTCGAGCTCGTCGGAACGAAGAGCCCGGGCGAGAGGCCCCTCTCGCCCGCATCGGCGAGAAGCCGAGCGCTCACGAAGAGCCCGGGCGAGAGGCCCCTCTCGCCCGCGTAGGCGAAGCCGAGCGCTCGCGGGGAGCCCGGGCGAGAGGCCCCTCTCGCCCGGCGTAGGCGAAGCCGAGCGCTCACGGGGAGCCCGGGCGAGAGGCGCCTCTCGCCCGCGTAGGCGAAGCCGAGTGCTCACGGGGAGCCCGGGCAAGAGGCCCCTCTCGCCCGCGTAGGCAAAGCCGAGCGCTAACGGGGAGCCCGGGCGAGAGGCCCCTCTCGCCCACATAGGCGAGATCAAGCGAGGAGCCGAGTGAGAGGCCTACGGCAAGAGGTCGAGTGGCGAGAGGCCGAGCGAGAGGCCGAGTGATAAAAGGCCGAGCGAGAGGCCGGGTGGCGAGAGGCCGAGCGAGAGGCCTACGGCGAGAGGCCGAGTGGCGAGAGGCCGAGCGAGAGGCCTACGGCGAGAGGCCGAGCGAGAGGACGAGTGGCAAAAGGCTGAGCGAGAGGCCAAATGGCGAAAGGCCAAGTGAGAGGCCGAGCGAGAAGCCTAAGGTGAGTAGCCGGGCGAGAAACTTAAGGCCGGAAGCCTAAGGCAAGTAGACAAGCGAGGAGCCTAAGGCAAGAAGCCGAAGGTGAGAAGCCAACTTGGACCCGAGCGGGAAGCTCATTTGACCTTCGTAGGCGGGAAGGTGATTTCGGGAATAGGTCCACTTTGGTTGAGGAGGCCTTTAGCCTGAGCCCATTTTGAGATTCACTTTGGGCCTGACGAGATGTCCGTTTTGGGCGATGACGGATTTGAGTCAAGATTTTGCATGGGAGGTTCGAGAAGGTCAAAACGATCTATATTTTCCTAACTTGAGCCGAGATTCTCAATATTCGGCAAGACTTGGTAAATTTCTCGTTAGGCCGCGATCGCTTGGTCGTCACGTTTTGAAAGCTTCCTATCCGAGGATGGGATTTGCTCATTTAAGGAAGACGGCTTGTATTGAGCCGAGAGGATCCCGTCATGTTAGGAGCAAATAATTTGAAGCGGATCTCTCGGGATTGAGACTTGGAGCCGAAGGTCTTGGAGGCGGTTTAGGATTTCCTATTGTGAAGGCGTGAAGGTTAGGTCAAGGTACTCTATATAAGAAGGGTTCGGGCGAGAGAACGGACATCACCAACACATCAAACAACAACTATCTTTACTTTTTATCTCGTAGCCCGTAGTCCTTTTTTCTCCCCCTCCCTTAGATTGAACGTCTAAGGTTCATTCTTTTTTCACCCTCTCCGTTAGGCCGACCTTGGGACGACCACTCCGGATCCATCTCGGGTAGTTTTGACGTTCTTGTACCCACTTTCTCTGCAACATATTTTTTGCATGCCCAGTGGGACTAAGGAGGGCGTCTGAGAAGGCGGTCTAGCTTCGTTTGATCAAGATGACCAAGAACCATGCTGCTCAAGCCAATTCCAACCCCAAGGAGGCGGCACCCTCTTCCCAGCAACTCGTTGGGAGGAGTTCATCTGACGCGGTTTCCGGCAAGGAGACGGCACTACCCATATCTTCTCAGCAAAATGCCGGGAAGAACGTTACCAACTCGGCTCGCAACAAGGAGCCGGCTCTCCCTGTTGTCCAGACGGGGATCGGGAGGAGCAATACCAACCCGGTTCTCTTCAAGGAGTCGAATACTACCGACTCGGCCTTACTCATGGTGCTAGCCGACCAACTCACCTTAGTGGTTGAGAAGCTTGATATCATAGAGCGGAGGAACGAAGGATTACAACAGGACCTCGAACAGGTCATCAAGCGTTCGGAGGAGATCTCAGGGATGACCCAACAAACCGAGGAGTCCTACAAGCGGTTCTCTAATCAGATCTCCAGTCAGATCCAAGGAGTCCGTAACCACGCGGACGAATCAATCCAGAGAGCGGCTATGGAGAGCAACCAGCACACCGTGGACTACTTCACCCAGATCGTGAAGCCTGCTATAGTGAATGAAACTGCCAAGGTATTGGAGGCTCAAAGCAAGGGGAAGGGTGTGTCCACATCCTTCGATCATTCCAAGGTTGGCACCATGTCGTTCGACAAAGTGCCGGAAACACCTTATGTGCTCAGCCGAAAGCCACCAGCAGGGACGCCCATGTACGTGCCATTCCAAGCGTCCTCAAGCAAGGAGACCCAAGGGATGGATGATTCAGGAATGGGATACACCCAACCACTCGGCGCTCAGGAGAGGTCACGCCCTCTCACGGTTGAGGCTGATCAAGGTTCCTTCGAGAAGGGGAGCATCCGGACGAATGCCCTGTATGAGCCAATGATTCCAAACGTCACCCCGACCACTCGACCAAGGCAAACCGAGTTGGATGAGGAGGACGTCCACAACCCCATCAATCGGCAGCTGGTATATGATGAAAATCAAGCAAGGCCAGGCCAACGACAACCTAGACCTGAAGAAGAAGAGCTGAACCAGCGACCACCTTTCGAGGGACGGCCGATACCTAACCTCAACCAAGAGGTCTACCAGAGGGAGGGATTGGCCGAGATGCTTAGGAACCTGGGGTTCGAACCAAGGAATATCCCGCGTCCAAGGTTCGTTAAGCCTTACCCAGCGGATGTTGATCGAGTCCACTACCCACAGGGATATCGAGTCCAGAGTTCACCAAGTTTTCAGGCGAAGAGAGCCAGTCGACGGTGGAGCACGTTGCTCGCTTCGTCATTCAATGCGGAGAAACCTCAATCCATGGAGCATGGCTTCTACGCCAGTTCCCTATGACTCTGACCAAGACAGCCTTCACTTGGTATATTAGCCTACCACCGGGTTCGGTGCGAGATTGGCCTGACATGGAACAGAAGTTTCACGACCAATTCTACAGGGCAGAGCCGACCATAACCATATCAGACTTCGCTCATATGCAACAGCTCGAAGGCGAATCCGTGGAAAAGTTCATAATTCACTTTTGGAAGGCGAAGAACAGGTGCCCGACCAACTTATCAGAGTCTGACTTAGCAGCTTTGGCTATGCAAGGGCTTACCTTTCGCCTTCGGAAGAAGCTCGGAGTCGGGAGGTTCCGAGACCTATCCGAGTTGGCGCAAAAGGCCGCCATGGCACAATAGCTGATCTACGAGAAGGACAGAAGGACTTCTTCTTCAAAAGTTACCTACCATCGCTATGACCCTACGCTTGAGATTGACCAATTTAGTGATGAATGGGGTCTCGAAGAAGGACAGACAATGGAGGAGATGGTGGCCGAGTTCAAGAAGGGCAAGCCATATGAGTGCGAAAGCTTGGTCCACAAGACAATGACGGTCCCCAACGAGTTCACCCGTCCCGAGAACTCGCCTCAACAGAGCAAGGGCTTTAACGAGGTTGGTCGAGAGTACTCGTTCGATGTTACAAAGGCCGATGAGATTTTTGATAATCTCCTCAAGAACGGCCAGATCGTGTTACCACCCAGACACAAGATCCCCGATGAGAAGGAGCTGAAGGGGATGAAATACTGCAAGTGGCATGCGAGCAAGTCACATAACACGGCCAATTGTGTGGTGTTCCGCAACCAAGTGTAACAAGCGATCAAGGACGGGCGGCTGAGGTTCCCCAAAGAACAACCTTCGGCACCCTTTGCCGTACCCATCAATATGGTGAGTATGGCAAGGTACCAGAATGAGGAGGAAGATCCCAAACATGCCCGACGGTCACCCCTCAACGACCTAAGGGAGAAGCTCGGGGGCCATGGACGCCAAGAACCTTCCCGAGACCTGAGAGAGATACTTGGAGGACATGGATGCCGAGAACCTTCTCGTGATCTGAGGGAGAAGCTCGGGGGGCATGGATGCCAAGAACCTTCCCGAGACCTGAGAGAGAAACTCGGGGGGCATGGACGCCAAGAACCTTCCCGAGACCTGAGAGAGAAACTCGGGGGGCATGGGCGCCAAGAACCTTCTCGAGATTTGAGGGATAGACTCGAGAGAAATGAACGACAAGAATACCACCGGGACCAGAGGGATGGATTCGGGAAATACAGACAGCAAGGATCTCCTAAACACGAAAGACGAGAGCAGCCGAGTGAGTCCATGAGACAACTTAGGGTGCAACAACTGCTGCGGGAGCTCAAGGAGACACTCGAAGGAAAAGAACTTCCAAGAAGCCCGGAGGAGAGTCCCGAGAGGCAAGAACGCCCGAGAGACGTAAGAGAAAGACCCGGGGGGCAAGGTGGATAGCTTCGCCACCCTCACATCAAAATAGATCTCCGAGATGGCACTGAGCGTCAAGGAGGTGTATTCCACCGATTAGGAGAGAAGAGGCGTGCACCGAGACCACTTACACCTGAACCCCTTACTCATACTCAAAGGCGTCGCCTGGAAAGGAGGATTCAGGTCGAGAAGCAAGTCACTCGAGATCTGGAAAAGATGTTAGCCGAGCGCAAGGCTCGACTCAAAGAGCAGGAAGCTCTCCTAGCCCTTCCCGAAGTTCCATGCCGTGCGGCTTCTAGAAAAAGCCGGTCCATGGAGATCGACGCCCCAAGGCCCGACAAAGGAAAAGCACCGATGAGAGAGGTCGATGGCAAGGACCAGACGTCTATGATAGACTTTAGTGATGAAACGAAGTTATCAACACAAAGATCCGACAAGGGGAAAGCACCAATGAAGGAATTTAGTGGATCAAGGATGTCGGCGACACTCATCAAGGCAAAGAGGCACATCGACTTCTGGGGAGAACGAGAGCTGAATAAGGTATGGGTACCGAAGACGGAATGTAAGGTCCGCCCCAAAGATAACTCCTCACAAAAGGGACGAACCACTCCACACGAGGAAGTTATGGTCGATCTAGATGCGGGGGTGGCAAGGTTTGGATCCTTCGAGAAATTAAGTCTCAACGACACCTCGAGTTGGAATGAGGGGTCAGGTCGGGATGATAGCACTAGCAAGGATAACGAGGTCAGCAACCCTCTCAAAGAGAAAAAGGCTGTACACCCAGCCTGCGTTATGATAAAAAATTATGAGAAGTTGAGACTACACGGTCTCCCCGACCATCACGAAGAAGAGTTATTAGATTTAGATGGACTTATTGGGGATGGTGATGATCTCACACTGGACGGCGAGGGCGACGAACCACCAAGTCCGAGTAACGAGAGAGAGTACCTGGCATGGCAGATGAGGCATTTTGTTCGTGAAGACGAGATGGGCGAGAAGGTAGAGCTAGAGGATAGCGCGAGTGAGGATGACCTCAATGAAGATAACCAAGACCTACAAGTCAATATGGTCTTCACCCTCCCTGCCATGTTCGGACCTAAGGAGAATCAGCCCAGTTACCTAGAAGGGGACATGATTGAAGGAGATCTCGGAGAGTACGAGATCGGAGAGAAATCTATGGCGGTGCCCATAGTTGAAGACTTCAGCAATAGCATCACTATTGCAAAACCCACCACCAACATGTGTAGGCACCTCAAGCCGTTGTACATCACGGCTCATATCTTCGGGAAGCCAGTTGGAAGGATTCTGGTGGACAATGGGGCTACCGTCAATATCATTCCCCAGTCATTACTCCGAAGGCTGAACAAGGAGAAGGAGCGTTTGATTCCGACTGACATGGTCATGATGGACTTCGCGGGAAAGGGTACACGTCCACTCGGAATGCTCGCAGCCGAAGTTAGTGTCGGTTCTGTGAGTAGGGAGGTCGCATTCTTTGTCATAGATGCGAAGACTTCTTATAACTGCTTGTTGGGGCGAGATTGGATTCACTCGGCTCAAGTCATCCCGTCGTCCCTTCATCAGTTCCTCATCCAATGGAAGCCGGACGGCAAGGTAGAGTTGGTGGCTGCCGACACCAATCCCTTCGCGTTGAATACCAATAATGTGGAAGCGGCCTTTTATGATGGCTCCATGATACCAACATCAATGGCATGGAGCAACGAAGATGGCCGCATTGCCGGAATCGCATGCTCGGTCGAAAGGGAGGTCCCTTCTACCCAACGACCAGTTACAGCTGCACTCGGGGGGCAACCGCTTAGGCTTGCCTTTCGAGAGTAATCCAACTGTTTAGAAGATGGCAAGGCGGATGGAGGTCTACGCCTTGTCACAATATGAAGCGGCCGAGTACGTCTTCGAGGATGACGGCCAAGACCCATTGGAGCAATTAAGGATGAGCGATCTCCACCCGGCACCAAGCAAGCTCGATGATGCCAAGGCAGAGGTGAAGGATCCCTTAAAAGAAATAATTCTCCAATCAGAAAAAGGAGGCCGGCCCGTGTTCATCAGTGAGCGGCTTCCTGAAGACTTCGAGATGGACCTGGTCGAGCTACTGACGGAGTACCAAGACTGTTTTGCTTGGGACTATGACGAGATGCCAGGCCTGGATAGATCCCTCATAGAACATCGACTCCCTATAAGGCCGGGTTTTCGGCCTTACCAGCAGCCGATGAGGAGGATGATGCCGGAAGTAGTAGAGAAAGTCAAGCTAGAGATAGATAGACTCTTAGAAGCCGGCTTCATACGAAAAGCCGATTATGTGGAGTGGCTATCCAATATTGTACCCGTTGTCAAGAAGAATGGAAAAATTCGGGTTTGCATTGACTTTAGAGATTTAAACTCTGCTACTCCAAAAGATGAATATCAAATGCCCATCGCCGATATGTTGGTTGACGCGGCAGCTGGGCATGAAGTACTGAGCTTCATGGACGGTCATTCGGGTTACAATCAAATTTATCTTGCTGAGGAGGACGTTCATAAGACGGCGTTCAGATGTCCAGGGTCTATCGGGATTTTTGAGTGGGTAGTTATGCCTTTTGGACTCAAGAACGCCGGAGCTACATACCAAAAGGGGATGCACCTAATCTTTCCGGATTTCATCGGCAAATTTATGGAAGTATACATCGATGATGTGGTGGTCAAGTCCCATGATCGCACCCAACACTTGAAGCATTTGCGGGCATCGTTTGAGAGGATGCGGGAACACCAGCTCAAGATGAACCCGTTAAAGTGTGCGTTCGGAGTGTCTGCGGGGAACTTCTTGGGATTTCTTGTCCATAAGCGAGGCATCGAGATCGATGAAAACAAGATCAAGGCAATTCAACAAGCCCAACCTCCTCGAAACAAGAAGGAGCTGCAACGTTTCCTCGGCCAAGTAAACTTCTTGCATCGGTTCATATCCAACACGGCGGGCCGGACACGGTCATTTGCCAACTTGCTCAAACTAAAGGGAGGCGAGTTCCAATGGGAAGCCAAGCACCAACAAGCCTTTGACGAGCTTAAGGCATACCTATCCACACCTCCGGTTGTCACTCCGCCATCCCCGAATCCACCGTTGTTGCTTTATGTATCGGCCGCCCAAGACTCAATTGGATGCCTATTGGCTCAGGAGAATGACGAAGGAAAAGAGCAGGCTGTGTACTACCTGAGTAGGTCGCTCTTGGGAGCGGAGACGAGGTATTCAGCCATTGAGAAGTTGTGCCTTTGTCTTTTCTTTGCTTGTAGAAAATTGAGGTATTATCTCTTGCCCACGGAGGTAAAGGTGGTTGCCCAGACCGACGTCATCAAGCACTTGCTCACCGGACCTATCATGAGAGGAAGGCTTGGTAAGTGGGCATTGGCCTTGGTGGAGTTCAACTTAACGTTCGTGCCTCAGCGAGCGGTGAAAGGGCAAGCATTGGCTGACTTCTTGGCTGACCACCCGTGTATTGATGTGACTGCTGATACGTCGGTGGATTTTGGGTTGATAGCAAAGAAACCATGGACGCTCTGGTTTGATGGCTCCCGTACCAACAAGTCCTCTGGGGCTGGGATCGTGATCAAATCTCCGACCGGTATCAAGACGAAAGCATCCTTCCTACTTAATTTTCCTTGCACCAACAATCGAGCCGAGTACGAGGCTTTGATATTGGGGCTATTTATTTTAAAAGACCTTGGCGCCGAAACTGTCCGGGTGCTTGGTGATTCGATGTTGGTGGTCAAACAAGTGGCGGGCGAATTCAAGTGCGAGCGAGAAGGCTTCCAAGCCTATTGTGATGCTGCTCGATCGCTACTACGGAGTTTCGAAGATGCGATCATTGGATTCGTGGATCGCACCAAGAACATGGAGGCCAACAAGTTAACACAGACCGGATCCGGTTTCCGTGCGTTCACCAAATTCAATTCCGTACCGGTGAAGGTCAGGTCGACCTCGGTATTAGAGGAGCTTAACCCGACGGTCGAGATTGCTTTGTTACAACTCAACCGAGACTGGCGACAGGAATACATCGACTACCTCAAGGGCCCAAGCTCTTGCTCCGACAAGGCTTTGAAGATAAGGGCTCTTCGTTTCGAGCTCATCAACGACACCCTCTATCGAAGGACCATCGACGGGTTACTTCTGGTTTGCCCAAGTCCACAAGAAGCTATGCTAGCCATGACAGAGGTCCATGAAGGCATATATGTGGAGCACACCAGTCAGGTATCAAGATGAGATGGTTGATGCATCGTCATGGCTACTTTTGGCCGGGTATGGCAAATGACTGCATCAATTACGCGAAGGGGTGTCAAGAATGCCAAAGACATGGACGAGTTCAACACTCGCCGGCAGACACTTTTCATCCCGTAGTGAAGCCTTGGCCATTTCGGGGTTGGGCAGTTGATGTTATCGGGAAGATCCATCCCGCTTCTACCAAGGGACACGCCTTCATCATAGTGGCCACTGATTATTTTACAAAGTGGGTGGAGGCAGTCCCAATGAAGGTTGTGAACCAAGAGACGGTGATCCAGTTCTTTAAAGAACACATCATCCATAGGTTCGGGTTACCGGAGACGATCACGACCGACCAAGCTACTATGTTCACCGGAGATGAAATCCAAAAGTTTGCTAGAGACATGGGCTTCCGAATCACCCACTCGACGCCTTATTATGCTCAAGGCAATGGTCAAGCGGAAGCTACCAATAAGGTATTAAAAGCGTGCATAGAGAAGATGGTGAGAGAGCGACCCAAAATGTGGCATCTTGCTCTATCGGAGGCGTTGTGGGCATTCCGCACTACAAATAAGGGTGCCACTAGAACAACACCGTTCGCTCTTACTTATGGACACGATGCTATGATACCATTGGAAATGACGGTCCGATCCTTGAGGATGGCCGAGCAGGTAAACCTCTCCCGACTTGATTATGACTCGGCCATGTTGGCTGAACTTGAAGATCTTCCGGAAGAAAGGCTAAGGGCATTAGACGCGATCGTCCAGCAAAAGAAGACTGTAGAGAAAGCCTACAACAAGCGGGTCCGAGAAAAGCATTTCGAGAGAGGGGATCTAGTGTGGAAGGTTATACTCCCACTGGGACGCAAAGACCCCGAGCTTGGAAAGTGGTCGCCAAACTGGGAAGGACCATTCGAGGTGCACGATGTGCTATGGAATGGATCCTATCGACTTGCAGACATCAACGGTGAGGTTCATGAGCGCCCGATAAACGGACTTTACCTGAAGAAGTACCGGCCTAGCATGTGGGAGGGTGTGGATGATCGTCTATTTGAAGATTATGCACGAACTTATAATCGAGAGATGTAACCTAGCCGGTGATGGGTTTGCAGTAGAATCGCGCTTAGTCAGTATAGACTATGACGACGGTTCTTTCGGTTTTCTGATGAAACCGGTTATACATGTAACTTGATGATGTGTCTGGTTGGTGAAGATCAATAAAGGATAAGTTACTTCGTCGGCCTCTTCAAAGGCCACCAAAATCATGTTTCGCGATCAAGCCTAGCACACGGTCTCGATAGGACTGAGTGTACGTACGTCAAAGCTAGGTAAATAATAAATACGACAGTCCAAAAGATCCCTAACATAAAAAGCTAGTCAAGCCAACGAGATCGAAGAGCTCCAGGAGGTCGAACTCATGCCCGTCCATGACTCTCTGATGGGGCGGCGCCAACATCGGGTTCAGAAAGGCAAGAGATCGCTCCGTCTACTAATTCTCGAGCGGCGTCAATAAATACTCGATCATCAGCGTAGGCGTACTTCTCTTGTCCTAGTAGTGCATCAGCAAGCTCGGATTCATCTTTAGCACTCTTGAAGACGGTCATCCCGTACTCCATGTTAGCCTGATGACAGGCTATCCTTCTCTCTCTCACACGGGCAAGTTCGTCTTGTGACCCCTGGTACTCGGAGTCAGCCTGGATCAAGCTCTCTTGAAGGCGGGCAATCACAGCTCGGATACGGTTCGATGTCTCAGCCCGAGCGGTAATCATCTGTGTGACTTTAAATTCTTCAGCCTTAACCAGTCTGAACTCGGCAACCCTTGACGCCATGTTGTTCTGAATCTCTGCGAAGGTCCTGGTATGAGCTTCCGCGTTCTGCTCCATGCAATGGATGGAGTCAACGTACCTTTCGCCCCTTTGATACCTGTAAAGAAACAAGTGTTAAGAATGGGTTCAATTAAGGTGGTGGGGAGAAAAGCGAATATAAAAGAGCTTACCAGTGGACAACACGGGCAAAGTCGGCGTGTAGCTTGCGAATGGGAGCAGGTTGGTTGCCGGTGGATGGCCCGTGGCTTATCAAGTACTCGAGGGCCGCATATGCATAGGCTGGAGGTTCTAAAAACATAGTGCTTACCGTCTGGCTCTTAAGGTCATGAAGGTAACGGATCAAGTTGGCTCTTTGCTTGTCTTTTTCTGTGTCAGCACATGCGGATGTCAGAACTTCGGGTAGCAAAGCCGGAGTGATCGGGGGGTTGATCGACTCAGCTATGGTGAATCCTATGCTCTCATAGAATGCCTAGCATGGAATAACAAGTGTGACCCAATAGAGTGATGAGACATACGGAAAAACAAAGCTGGAAAAGACACCTACCAGCTCGGAGGCGTCGATCAGAGGTATAGGAGGGGCTGGAGCAACGATAGGAGTCAGTGATGGTCCGGACGTAGGAGGCGGAGCAATGATCGAAGGCGTCGGAGGATGCACAATATCTGAGATGACCTCCTCGCTCTCGGTCATCCTGGCGTTGAAGGTACCAGTGACCGAAGAAGGTGCTGCTGGAGGTGAAGGTGTATAACCAGGGGAGTAAGCAGGATCAAGCATCGCCTGGAACTCGGCTTCATCATCTAGAGGCTCGGAAATCATGATGCTGGTAGGGCGACTTTGACGCGGAGGATTTCTTCTGAGCCTTGAAGGAGAGACAACACGGGGAGACTCAGGGTCAGTAGTGGGGCTGACTCGTACGGGAGAAGCTTCGGGTGATGAGTCCTGAAGTGATGTGAATTAGGTGGAAAGCTTATTGGTACCAGGTAAGTACCCGAAGTTAGTTTTTACCTTTTCAGACGAAGACGAAGGGTATCCCACGAGTTTGACCGAAAGAGAGGAAGCTCGAAGGTCAACGTCTGTGCAATAATAAGAAGGCGGTTATTGACGAGTGAAGAACATGGTGGGTATAAGAGTAAGGGGACTTACCGTCGTCTGGGAAGCCGGAGTCGTTCGTTTGGGAAGGAGACGCCGAGGCACCCGCCTGGTCATTGGTTACCGAGTGGTCGACCCTTTGCTTCTTCCTCGGAGGGGCTTTTCCTCGCCTTAGAACAGTGTCTGCCGTGGGGGGTGGATCTTTGAAGAAGGTAAAGGTCTCGGCTAGTTGCTTGTCGTTGGCCTTCCAACATGTGAGTGTCGCCCACCAAGCCGCGAAGGCAGGAGAACGACCGGAAGAGAAGTTGAAGCAGCTGATTGTGCTTCGGTGTAAAAGGTAACTGTTTGCCGCAAGGGAAAGTTCCACCTTTTCCCATTTATGTGAGCCTCGGTCGGCTCGGTGTCCATGGAGAAGGTAGTTGGTGGGGAACGGAATCCCTTGGATGAGACCTAGCTGCTCAGCGACAAAGTGAGGATTGTAGGGTGCTACGACCATCCTCCCGGGACAACTTCCACTAATAAGGTCTCGGGCGGTGAGTATACTCTTCCAAGCATCAGCGCTATGAATCACGTTAGAGAAATTGAGGAAGTTAGGGCGGCAAGTCACATGGAGAAGTGGAGAAGTTTGATTACCGCTACGATCCTTGTTGAAGGCCCGGAAGTAGGGACGAAGATCTTTCGTGGGTTTCTTTACCCGAGCCCGAAGAAGATGATGGCCGTAGCTAGGTAATGACCCATCATATGTAGGGAGTGAAGGTGTCAACTCGGGGAAGTAAGCTAGGCACCATATGGCGACCATCCATAAGGGACCGTTGGCGGTGAAAGTCCTCTTCAATCGATAAGTGTTGATAAAGATGGCCATCTGGTCGTAGATGTGAGAGAGGATGAATTGCCCCATTGCCATTTTCCGTCCCTCGGCTAGTGCAGCAGCTAAGTTGAAGTATTCATTTGACACACGTTTGGAAGACGGGCAGGTGATGTAGCGGGTAATCCAAAGGAGCAAGAAGGCCGTGTGCTAATCTCTATGGTGAAGCTCATCGCCGGGCGCATAATCAGGGACACTTGCGTTCGTAGTGGTGACGGGGTTGGGTTCTCTTCGAGGATCGTCATCCCGTAGTCGATAGGCTTTGACATAGGCGGGAAAACCATTTGCTACTGGCCTATTGGCCTCATGCCGAACCCGGCCATTGGCATCAGACACTGGGGTAGACGGGAGGATCGGTTCACCATCAGGATGAAGGCCAAAAAGGGCAGCCATATCGTATAATGTGATAGTCTTCATTCCTACAAGGGGAGATAAGATGGATAAGAAGCTTGATGAAGGCAAAGAAGAATCATCGATGCTAAAGGTAGCTTACCCGAGCGGAAAAGAAACACGTTGGCACTAGGGCACCAATAGAGAAGCAAGGTGCCGAGTAGTGGACGACATGGCTCAATGCGGTGTGCGCAAAGGGACAAGAGTGAGCCGATGCCGGTTTGGTCCCATTGTGGTTGGTGGAATGGTTTCAGGACGGCGTGCCAACTCTCGAACTCTTGGAATGGTGTAGGCCATCCGCGGTATCCGTTACAGTTGTTCCAAAAGTATAAGTTGAAGGGAGCGCCTTGAAAGAGAGGCACGTCACGGTAATGGACTGGAAGGAAATCTTCAAAGGTCTCTACGTTGGTAATCGTGGGTCCAAGTACTCGATTTTCTTTGTCTTGAGAGGTATCATCGACCGGGTAGCTTTCTCCAAGTGTGGATGTGATGAGGACGTTGGAGGAGCGTTGTTCTTCCTTCTCGATATCAAGAGGTATCGGCATGACCATCCTAGCATCATTAAACAAACAAGGGTTAGCAAAGTCGGTGTTAAAAGGACGGTGGGAACACCCGTTTGATCGCTTTAGATTATTGGACCTAGCGGGCGAAGCCTACCAGCGAAAGTGCTTTCTCGCCTCGGACCTAGCGGGCGAAGCCTACCGGCGAGAGTGCTTTCTCGCCTCGAACCTAGCGGGCGAAGCTTACCGGCGAGAGTACTTTCTCGCCTCGGACCTAGGGAGCAAGGCCTACCGGTGTGAGTGTTTTCTCGCCTCGAGTCGAGCAAGGGAGACCAAGCTCCTCGTGGGCCGTTCGGTCGAGCCCAACTCGGGTTACTAAGGCCGAATCTACCTAGGCGAGAAATGTCAAGCTCTTATCCGAAATGCGTAGAGGAATTGATGAACCGACGTTGGTTCGCGATGGAATGTAAGGCGTGTGGTGCATTCTCCTCAATCAAGGTCTAAGCTATGGAATTACCCCAAGTTCAAAAGCCAAGAGAAAGAAGTGCAAAATGATGGGTTTGGCATTTTCACAAACACTTGGTGTGCAAGTGTTAAAGCTTGGAAACATACCTTGAAGTGGAGTTAGAAGCGAGCCAAAAGGAATACAAGGGATTTGCAAACCTCCAAAAGGTGGAGGGCAACTCTAGTCCAAGGCAAATAAGTCCTCCTACAAGTTGTAAGATTTGACCAAGAAGTGAGCTACTTTCATATTCTTCTTTACAACCATAATGGAGAAGGGAGGGAGACTTACTTTGAAGATTAAACACACCTTGGCAACTTTGGAAATGGAGGAGTGATTCAAATTCTAGTTGGAGTTGTTAAGAGAGGAAAAATGGAGGCCAAGCTTTGATTTCCATGGTGGATGTTGGGAAATGAAGAGTGGTGAGAATGTGAAGAGAATGGGAGGCTTTGTTCTCTTTAGGCTAAGTCAATGGCATCTTTGGGGCCCACCAAGTCAAAGAAGGAAGTTTGAAATTCAAAGGAGTTAAGTTTGGCCCTAGCTTGAAAATTCGGAGGGAAACACGTCAACATTTCTCGGAATGAACGCCTCGAACTATCGACGTGCGGGGGCATTGTTGGAGCACGAAACTAATGTCTCGGAGTGATGACGGTCTATCTCCGGATGTGCGGGAATCGGCTCGAGCTCGTCGGAACGAAGAGCCCGGGCGAGAGGCCCCTCTCGCCCGCATCGGCGAAAAGCCGAGCGCTCACGAAGAGCCCGGGCGAGAGGCCCCTCTCGCCCGCGTAGGCGAAGCCGAGCGCTCGCGGGGAGCCCGGGCAAGAGGCCCCTCTCGCCCGCGTAGGCGAAGCCGAGCGCTCACGGGGAGCCCGGGCGAGAGGCGCCTCTCGCCCGCGTAGGCGAAGCCGAGTGCTCACGGGGAGCCCGGGCAAGAGGCCCCTCTCGCCCGCGTAGGCGAAGCCGAGCGCTAACGGGGAGCCCGGGCGAGAGGCCCCTCTCGCCCACATAGGCGAGATCAAGCGAGGAGCCGAGTGAGAGGCCTACGGCAAGAGGTCGAGTGGCGAGAGGCCGAGTGATAAAAGGCCGAGCGAGAGGCCGGGTGGCGAGAGGCCGTGCGAGAGGCCTACGGCGAGAGGCCGAGTGAGAGGCCGAGTGGCGAGAGGCCGAGCGAGAGGCCTACGGCGAGAGGCCGAGCGAGAGGACGAGTGGCAAAAGGCCGAGCGAGAGGCCAAATGGCGAAAGGCCAAGTGAGAGGCCGAGCGAGAAGCCTAAGGTGAGTAGCCGGGCGAGAAACTTAAGGCCGGAAGCCTAACGCAAGTAGACAAGCGAGGAGCCTAAGGCAAGAAGCCGAAGGTGAGAAGCCAACTTGGACCCGAGCGGGAAGCTCATTTGACCTTCGTAGGCGGGAAGGTGATTTCGGGAATAGGTCCACTTTGGTTGAGGAGGCCTTTAGCCTGAGCCCATTTTGAGATTCACTTTGGGCCTGACGAGATGTCCGTTTTGGGCGATGACGGATTTGAGTCAAGATTTTGCATGGGAGGTTCGAGAAGGTCAAAACGATCTATATTTTCCTAACTTGAGCCGAGATTCTCAATATTCGGCAAGACTTGGTAAATTCCTCGTTAGGCCGCGATCGCTTGGTCGTCACGTTTTGAAAGCTTCCTATCCGAGGATGGGATTTGCTCATTTAAGGAAGACGGCTTGTATTGAGCCGAGAGGATCCCGTCATGTTAGGAGCAAATAATTTGAAGCGGATCTCTTGGGATTGAGACTTGGAGCCGAAGGTCTTGGAGGCGGTTTAGGATTTTCTATTGTGAAGGCGTGAAGGTTAGGTCAAGGTACTCTATATAAGAAGGGTTCGGGCGAGAGAACGGACATCACCAACACATCAAACAACAACTATCTTTACTTTTTATCTCGTAGCCCGTAGTCCTTTTTTCTCCCTCTCTCTTAGATTGAACGTCTAAGGTTCACTCTTTTTTCACCCTCTCCGTTAGGCCGACCTTGGGACGACCACTCCGGATCCATCTCGGGTAGTCTTGACGTTCTTGTACCCACTTTCTCCGCAACAGATTCTAACTGAGAAGCATCACCAAATGAGCTGCAGAAACTAGTCTCCATGGAAATAAGCAAAGCTTCCTCAAAATCTCTATCCAAGCCTCTCTTGATGGTCAAAACTACGTACTCCATGAAACCCGATTCGCATGGCAACTTGATCGGCCCTCCACTCGGTAGCCCGAACACCTCTTCGGACTTCTTCAACAACTCTCTAATAATGTTGCAATTGAGGTACTCCAATGGAATAACAAATCTCTTGTAGTCCAATGTATATACAACGAAGTGGCCGCTGTATATGGTACTTCCAATCTGTTTTCTGCCCAAGGCAGTGACCATTTGCCACTTTCTTGCTATTTTCGTTAGCTTCTTTCCACTAACCATTCTTGGTAGTTTGTCTAATCTCTCAATAGCAATAGATGGAACTCGGGTGGGATCTGGGTTTAGTGAAATTAAATTAAAGAAAGAAGATATATTTATACTCCAATAAGGTGACTGTCTTGCATACTTCTCTTCCATTGAGATCAACGTTGGGATAAATCAAAAATTAGTTAAATTAGAGGACAATCAGCAGTACTTATTGTTGTCTTGGGATATCAGGATTTTTTACCAACAGTTCCACTTCGACGACAAATTAAGCAACTACTTCGCTCAGGAGAGCTGAACGAGTATTTCTTGCAGTCGTTTTTAAAAATATTGTGTAATTTCCAATTCCGCATATATTCTGCTTTTTTTTAAATTACATGTTTGTATAAGAAACTAGATCACAGAGCGGGTCACTCTTCAAGTCGTGTTCAAAAATATTGATAACTTCTCAATTCCGTAGATATTCTGATTGTTTTGTTTATTGCTTGTCCGTGTAATAACCTGAAATCCGATTTCGAAATTTTAGATGGATTTTTGGTTTCGTAAACATTTACCTACTAAGTATTTATATCCTGGGTTTTCAAATAAAATTTGTCACATTAATTCTTTTTTTTTTCTCTCTAGATAGAAATGAATTGATTACTAGATGGAACTTGGAGAAGTTCTTGGATGAGTTTAGTTTAATTAAGCTAGAAGCGTGTATTTCTACTCAAACGACAAAATAATCAGTTAGAAATCAAAAAAATCATCAGAATCAACCATAGTACATTTGGTTGTCCTAATTCTCTTGATTCTGTCATTTTCATCTCCTTGGGATACTAGAAATTTGGTCCCAATTACAGTTTCTACTGCGACATCAAAAGAATCGAATTTCTCATTTCATAGAAGGTGTGAACTCATGTTGTCGAAGGAAACCGTTAGAATATTCTTTATTTTGTATCCTTAGGATTATCACATCGTTATTAACTGTGGTGAATTTTTTTATATTCAAAAAATATTAATCATTTATCTTTAAGGTGTTACATTGATCTTGTGATCCGTTGTTACTTAACAATTCTCGTTTATTGATACGTGTTAAGATTACTTTGTCAAAATTTTAGATTAGAACACAAATAATTATAAATACTTAGTAGGTAAATGTTTACGAAACCAAAAACTTAGTAGGTCTAGGAGGAGGAGATTGGAACGGCTTGCTCCAACGACTAAGCCATCTCTTCTTTTTTATGCTATTCTACATCATGTCTTTCATTGCTATCTTGTGTTTCATGATTATGTTTAGCGAGCAGTTTTTTTTTTGAGTGTGATACTCTAATTATGTGATTGATTGTCTATGTTAGATTAGGATAGGATTATCTTTTGTATTAGTTATTAATTAGTGTGCTTAATCCTTAACTTAACTATTGGACAAATATTAGTAAGAACATGGTTTGTACATATATATAAATCGCAAATATAGAATAAAGAGAAGGGCAAGAGTATGCTCACGATCACACTTCTGGCTAAGTGTGTAAGAACGTCGTCTTCAAGTTAAGACTTCGGATGCAATCCTGGACGAGACCATAGTTTAACCGTGTGCCCTTAAACTCTTATTACCTGCCTATATGCTTCAGGTCTCCGTGGGTAATAGAGCTTCCAAGGTACAACGCCCAATCACGAGTGCTATAGGAAGCACTATAGCACACCTTTCAAACCTTTGGTGGTGTAGAACTCCGACTCTTTTATACAAGAGAAGAATGCTATGATCTAGAGGGGGAGAAGTAGAGAGCTCAAGGAAGAGTGTGAGCTATGGGTGATTTAGAATGGAGGAGGAGGGCTCCTTTTATAGGGGCCTAGGACCTCCAATATTTAAATCCGGATTTAATATGACCATTAATTAGCCCATTCATTAGGTGAATAAATAGGTTGTTACAAAGGCCATAAAAACCCCAAATTTAATAGGCTTTTACTCATGAATTTAAATTTTAAATTCAAATTCAAATAGCATCTAGAAGGGGAAGAAGCTTCTAGAGCATGGGCTTGTCAAACGGAAGCCAATAAAATTTTGGGCCTATAATTGCTTCAACAGGTCCAGCCCAGTTCCAAAAAGATAAGGCCCTGGAACCTGGAATAATTCCCACAAACCCGCAACTCGTAGTCATACCACCTTTAAGATAATTTTTTATTCACACTGAGAATTAATTTTTTTCTCGTAAGTATTTTATATCGTTACGAAGCTTAGTCAACGAGCTTCACATTGATCTCACAAACACCCAAAATTAAATGGTGTGACCTCAAATTAAATTAACTAAAAGTTGCCCACTAATATTTGGGCCCAAAGCCTAATACACTCAAATATTTTGAGTCAACCTCTTCTATTGGTTAAAACCAATTCTCCAACACTAACTTGATCACTTAGATTATAATAGTGGACCGGAAGGCACTAGAATTAACGTAAGAACCAATTGACTTATCCTTGGGAATTAATACAGAATCTTGATACCAAGGGATAATTTGTCAGGAGTTAACTTCATGGTTCAGATTAGTTTAGTTCTAGGCCTAATTGATGTGCAAAAATATTGATTAGTAATCTAGAACTATTTTATCTTTGTTTTGTCATTCTAATGAGCGAAAGTGTTAAGAAGATGCAATATAACTTCATAAAACTGTAATCTTGACATAGGTAGTTAGTCCATTAGGATATTGCGCTCAATTTTCTCACCTGGTTTACAACTTGTCTCTCTACAATTTTTACTTTCTTCTGCATTCATATAAACCTCGACTTTCACTCTCACATGAACATGAACTCAAATTTCACGTTGCAACCCTCAGTTTAAGAGCCTTACTTTTTCATTATACTATTTGATTGTGCGTTAGTTTGTTGTCAATTTTCAGTACATCACACTGCATTTTATTTTCCACTAGATTTTACTGCGGTGAGTTTAACAAACCCTAGCGCTGCGACCGAGTACTCACAATACATGAGAATTCCACGCCTGGTTTTTTTCCCCACTATATTTAATTAAAGATTTACCTCTTCAAACAAAGGGTGGAAGAGTTCTTACTAACAAAATGTTTAACATTGTTGCATTTTCATAGTTCGTATTTAAGACATTTAGATAAGTTGAAACAACAACTATTGGAGTAATTTTTTAAAATAAAAATACCTCCAAGTATAATTAGAAAAAAAAATTGATTTTGAATATTTTAGAAACAAATCAGAAAAAATATTGAAAAAATACTTGCCACTCTTATAATATTTATCACTGGTTTTTTAAATTTTTAATTTAATAATTTTTTATGTGTATTGTTTTAAAAAAACTTATTGAAATATTAAGGTGTCAACTGGTTATGTATACAATTCAGCCAAACCACAATGCACCAAAATTGTACCTTGGAAATACTTTGAACTCCATTTTGTTATGTATGAGATTATAAATTCCTCATGGACGAAAACCTAAAAAAGATACTCTATATAATGAATTAGAATTTTCTTATCAATTGTCTCAATTTTTGGTTGAATATAAAATTTTAACAAAATATCAAATAAAAATCATTTAGCGGTCTGCACATGAGCCCTCATTTTACGGCACTCGAGGAAAAATATTCAGAACTAATATTTCGGATAAATTTTGTTTGAGAAGAAATCTTAGAATATGACTCACGTGGATTACCGAAAAATAATGAAACATGTTTATAATAAATTAATCACCACATATACTAGTTATCACAACAGATATGGAAATCTAACACCACGCATTAGATATTTAAATAAGACATCTAGATTGAAGCGTAAGAAAGTATTTCAGAGATTCCAAAATCTTGCATGTCTTACCTTTATGAAGTGATATATGTCTTACTTCAAACAGAAAAAAATAATATACACCAATGGAAAAACAAGGTCAAGAAAATTACCAATATTTTAAAAACTGTGGTCTGACCTGTGATCCGACTGGTCAGACCGTTACATAGAATCAAATATGGGTTAATTTTTCCCTAAAACCTAGAATGCGGTTCGACCGGTTAAAATCTGGTCAGACCACCCAGTCAGGTACTTCCGGGTGACCCAGTTCGCCCGGATCAGAAAAATTAGTGTTTATTTTTTCCATTTTATCTGATTTAGTTTAGAAACAAAACCTCAACTTCCACATTCGGAGAGTGTACATCACTTTTTTATCACAAAAAACTTATTTTTTAACAATTCTTAATAATATTTTAACTAAGTCAAATGAATTAAACTAATATGTTGAACCTGAAAACTTGTATAATCATCTTCTTGTTCTTCTAGACTTGTTCAATTCATATTTGAAGACTTCTACAAAGTTGCTAAATATTTGAACTTTTTAATATTTTAATATTTTTTATGTTAAATTAAATTTATTAAATATTATTTAATTATATTAATATAAAATAGAAGTACCGGTCCGACGGATGGCCTGACCGATCAGACCGGGTGAACCAGAAATTTTAAGAATTCCGAGTCGGTTTAAAAAATATTGAAAATTACATAACAAGTAAATGATGGCCCTTAGATTCTAACTGATAAGCATCAGCAAATGAACTGCAAAAACTAGTCTCCATGGAAATAAGCAAAGCTTCCTCAAAATCTCTATCCAAGCCTCTCTTGATGGTCGAAACTACGTACTCCATGAAACCCGACTCGCATGGCAACTTGATCGGCCCTCCACTCGGTAGCCCGAACACCTCTTCGGACTTCTTCAACAACTCTCTAATAATGTTGCAATTGAGGTACTCCAATGGAATAACAAATCTCTTGTAGTCCAATGTATAGACAACGAAGTGGCCGCTGTATATGGTACTTCCAATCTGTTTTCTGCCCAAGGCAGTGACCATTTGCCACTTTCTTGCTATTTTCGTTAGCTTCTTTCCACTAACCATTCTTGGTAGTTTTTCTAATCTCTCCATAACAATAGATGGAACTCGGGTCGGATCTGGGTTTAGTGAAATTAAATTAAGGTAAGAAGATATATTTATACTCTAATAAGGTGACTGTCTTGCATACTTCTCTTGCATTGAGATCAACGTTGGGATAAATCAAAAATTAGTTAAAATCGTACTTATTGTTGTCTTGGGATATCAGGATTTTATACCAACAGCTTCTGTCTTCCACTTCGACGACAAATTAAGCAACTACTTCGCCCAGGAGAGCAGAACAAGTATTTCTTCCGGTCATTTTTAAAAATATTGTGTACTTTCCAATTCCACAAATATTCTGATTTTTTTATTACATGTCTGTGCAATAAATTGGATCCCAGAGTGGGTCGCTCTTTGAACCTTGTTCAAAAATATTGACAACTTCTCAATTCCAAAGATATTCTAATTGTTTTGTTTATTGCTTGTCCGTGTAATAACGTGAAATTCGATTTCGAGATTTTAAATGGATTTTTGGTTTCGCAACATTTACCTACTAAATATTTATATCCTCGATTTTCGAACCATTCAAAAATAATCATCGGTTTTCGAATAAAATTTGTCACATTAATTCTTCTTTTTTCTCCCTAAATATAAATGAATTGGTACTAGATGGAAATTGGAGCAGTTCTTCGATGAGTTTTGTTTAATTTAGCTAGAAGCGTCTATTTCTACTCAAACGACAAAATAATCAGCTACTTACAAATTTCATAGAAGTTATAAAATCAGTTAGAAATCAAATAATCATCAGAATCAACCATAGTACATATT
This sequence comes from Hypericum androsaemum, assembly GCA_963995505.1. Lineage (NCBI taxonomy): Eukaryota > Viridiplantae > Streptophyta > Magnoliopsida > Malpighiales > Hypericaceae > Hypericum > Hypericum androsaemum. The sequence goes on along the minus strand of OZ023192.1, from coordinate 5,293,203 downwards.
GTTGTCCTAATTCTCTTGATGCTGTCATTTTCATCTCTTCTTGGGATACCAGGAATTTGGTCCAATTACTGTATTCTACTGCGACAACAAAAGAATCGAATTTCTCATTTGTGAACTCGTGAAGTTTAACAAAATTGTTGTTGAATAAAAAAGTTAGAATCTTCTTTATATTGTTGGTGAATTTGTTTGTATTCAAAATTTATTAATCCGTTATCTTTTAAGATATTGCATTAAACGTGTATATTCTAACATGGTGTCAGAACTGGTTGATCTTGTGACCCTTTGTTACTCGACAACTCCTGTTTCATGACACGTGTTAAGATTACCTTGTCAAAAATTCAGATGAGAACATAAATAATTATAAATCTAGTGCACGTGGTTGTCTACCTAGGAGGAAGAGATTAGAACGCCTTATTCCAATAACTAAGCCTACTCTTCTTCCTTTTTATGTTATTCTACATCATGTCTCTCATCGCTATCTAGTGCTTCATGATTATGTTTAGCGAGTAGTTTTTTTTAAGTACGATATCTTAATTATGTGATTGATTGTCTATGTTAGATTAGAATAAGATTATATTTTATATTAGTTGTTAATTAGCGTGTTTAATCCTTAACCTAATTTGATCACTTAGGTTATGAACGTAGTTAATAATAGTGGACCGGAAGTACTAGAATTAACGTAAGAACTAATTGACTTATTCTTATGTATTAATGAGAAATCTTAATACTAGAGAATATCTTGTTAGGAGTTAACTATATAATTGGGATTAGCTTAGTTCTAGGTCTAATTGATGAGTAAAAGTATTGCTTAGTAATCTAGAACTATTCTATCTTTGTTTCGTCATCATAATGAGCGAAAGCGTTAGGAAGATGCATTAGAAGACTCAGGATACTAGTTAGAACTTCATAAAATCATAATATTGACATAGTTAGTTAGTCCATAACGGTACCTAGTTTACAACTTGTCTCTCTATGATTTTTACATAAAACCCCAATTTTCACGCTAAAAATGAACAAAAGATTAGACTTTGTATTCTAACCTTCAGTTTAAGAACCTTACTTTTCAACTATACTAATTGGTTGTGCGTTAGATTGTTCTCAATTTTTCGTACATTCCCTGCCTCATTCTTTTCCCAGAAGATTTCACAGCGGTGAGTTTTAACAAGAACTAGGCTGCAACCCATTACTCCTTATACAAGATAATTCCATACCTCATTTTCCCAATATATTTAATTAAAAATTACCGCTTCAATAAAATAGTGGCAGAGTTCTTCCTACCAAAATATTTAACAATGTTATATTTTCATGGTTCGTATTTAAGACATCTAGTTGAGCTAAAATAATTGTCTATTCAACAAACAAAAAAAGAAACAGTAGATTATTGGAGTAATTTTTTTAGATAAAAAAACTTCCTAATATAATTAGACAAAAATTGGTTTTGAATTTTTTCGAAACAAACAGAAATAAATTTGGAAAATTTTCTTATAATATTTTCTCTTGTTTGTTTTATAATTTTAAATTTAATGATTTTTTATGTGTATTGTTCTCAAAAAAAATTATTGAAATAGTAAAGTGTCAACTAGTTATGTATACAATTCAATCAAACCACAATAAACCAAAAATTTTACCTTGGAAGTACTATGAACTCCATTTTGTTAAGAATTCCTCATTAGAATTTTCTTATCAATTGTCTCAATTTTTGGTTGAATATAAAATATTAACAAAATATAAAATAAAAATTATTTAGCAGTCCGCACATGAACCCTCATTTTACGGCACTCGATGAATAATTTTCAAATTTTAAATTAATACTTCAGATAAATTTTGTTTGAGAAAGAATGTAAGAATATGACTCACGTGAATTATCAAAAAATAATGAAACATGTTTATAATAAATTTAATTCCACCTATACCAGTTATCACATTAGATATGGAAAGTCTTAACACGAGACATTAGATATCAAAATAAGACATCTAGATTGGAGCACAAGAAGGTATTTTTTGAGATTCCAAAATCTTGTATATTTTACTTTTATGAAGTAATATATGTCTTATTTCAAACAGATACAACTATATACATCTTGTGAAAAACAAAGTCAAGAAAATTACATAACAAGTAAATGATGGCCCCTAGATTCTAAACGAGAAGCATCAGCAAATGAGCTGCAAAAACTAGTCTCCATGGAAATAAGCAAAGCTCGCTCAAAATCTCTATCCAAACCTCTCTTGATGGTCGAAACTATGTACTCCATGAAACCCGATTCGCATGGCAACTTGATCGGTCCTCCACTCGGTAGCCCGAACACCTCTTCGGACTTCTTCAACAACTCTCTAATAATGTTGCAATTGAGGTACTCCAATGGCATAACAAATCTCTTGTAGTCCAATGTATACACAACGAAGTGACCGCTGTATATTGTACTTCCAATCTGCTTTCTGCCCAAGGCAGTGACCATTTGCCACTTTCTCGCTATTTTCGTTAGCTTCTTTCCACTAACCATTTTTAATATTTTTGTATAATCTCTCAATAGCAATAGATGGGAACTTAGGGAGGATTTTGGATTAGTGAATTAAATTTACAGTAATAAGATGTATTTATACTCTAATAAGGTGTCTGTTTTCCATACTTTTCTTGCATTGAGATCAACGTTGGGATAAATCAAAAAATTAGTTAGAATAGAGGACAATCAACCGTCCTTATTGTTTTCTGGGGATCACAGGAATTTTTACCAACAACTTCTGTCTTCTACTTCGCTCAGGAGAGCAGAATGAGTATTTGTTTTGTTTATTACATGTCTGTGCAATAAACTGGATCGCAGAGCGGGTAGTTCTTCGAAACGTGCTTAAAAATATTGACTACTTCTCAATTCCATAGATATTCTGATTGTTTTGTTTCTTGCATGTTCGAGCAATAAACTGAAATCCGATTTCATAATTTTTAGATGGAGGTTTCTTAAACATATACCCTATTAAATATGTATATCCTGTCCAAGTTTTCGATTGAAATTTGTCACATTAATTCATTTAGTTTTTTTCTCTGTAGATAGAAATAATTGGGTACTAGACGGAACTTGGAGCAGCTCTTGGATGAGTTGAATTCAATTAAGCTAGAAGCATGTATTTCTACTCAAAACGACAAAAATAAACAGCTACTTACAAATTTCATAGAAGTTATAAAATCAGTTAGAAATTTAAAAAACATCAGAACCAACCATAGTACATATTTTTGTCCTAATTCTCTTGATGCTGTCATTTTCATCTCTTCTTGGGATACCAGGAATTTGGTCCCAATTACTGTCTTCTACTGCAACAACAGAAGCAGCGATTTTGTCATTTCAGAGAAGGTATGAAATCATGTTGTGGAATGAAACCGTCCGAATTCTTTTAATACGTAAAATATTATTACTCATCAATAAAATCGTCAAATGTGCACAAGTGCACTCTACCAATAGTCTCGTAAGTACTAATTTTTGTCTAAAAAAGACTAGATAGGTGATATCTTGCACATCAACCCTTTCATTTTCTACTTGTCCCTTGCCCCATTCGGCCCGCTTTGTTCCTCCATCCCTCTTCAGAAATAAGTCAACTTACTTTTTGGTCATCCTCCTCCTCATCTGAGCCATCCGATTCAAGGTCTTCGGCTTCTTTTTCTCGGAAGCGGATTCAGTGCAGAAAGCAAAATCCATTCCTCACCGTCCGGAATTTATCGTAGCTGTCCATATTATCAAATAATTTGCTAGATTCAATCTAATGACTCAGGATTCAATAGGGGTATTATCGAGTTTTTCTCTCCACACTGATTTGGAAAGAGAAAATGAAAACAAGTGAGAGAAAGGAAAAGAAAGATAAAACCTCCCTGTAATTTTGTCATAATCCATTATTTTGAAATTCTAATTAACCTCTCCCCCTCTTCTTCCTTCATTTCAACTCTCGTTCTTCTCCTTCTGTCCACGCTGCGAGGATGCCACAAAGTCCAACGTCGGCGAGGAGCCGTCAAGTGGTGGATAACCTTCTTCTCCTAGAACGATTATGCGGCCGGACAGAGATGGAGATTCTAGGCTTCCCGAGACCCACGTCATTGAGGAGCCCTACAATCTTGATCCAACCTCGATGAGAACGCACGTCGTCCCTCCCCATCTCCCATCTCTCGCTCAAAAAGAACAACCAGAAGATTTGTTCCTGAGCAACGACGTTTAGACATGCCTTTGGTGAATCCTATATCATTCCATTTACAACAACAAACTATGCCTTTTTTAACAATAAACCATGCCTTCATTAAAACATATGTCATGCCACTTTCTACAAGAAATCATGCCTTCAATAATTCCTATATCATGCCATTTACTATGATAAAACATGCCTTCACTGCATCCTAAAGCATGTTATTTACTTGATGAAAACCTTTATCATGCCACTTATAACATGCAACCATGCTTTTAATGAATCATACATCATGCCTTTTTCTACAATAATGTCGCGACCCGGAAATAGAAGCGACAAAGGCGTCAAACTTTTATTAAGAAGTAAAATAATTATCCAAAACGAAAAATATGTAACATCCAAAGTGATTTAAATATTCAGAAATTCAAATAAAATACTAAAAGCTGAATGTTCAAAAGTCTTTATTAATTGGCCAGAAAACCGTGTTGATGCATGCACATGAATCACCCTACTCCCGATCCTGGATCCCATCTGAACGATCTGAAACACATACAGCTAGGGTGAGTTGATAAACTCAATAAGTGGAACGAAACACAGAAAGCAAAACACAGAAAATGAATCACAAAAAAATTTGTAAACCCAAAGATCCCTATCCGACTATCTAACCAACTAATCAAACGACAGAATTTCAGAACATAATATATCCACGAGTGTATCCCCTATCCGACTACCCTATCCGACTACCCTATCCGACTATCCTATCCGACTACATAGCACATACTTAACAGAACTTAACAAAATTTATCAGAATTCGGAGACATATCGACTTTTCTACATTCAGAATTCGGACAGAAGCATAGCATATGGATTTTTCAAGATCCAAATCGGAATATCAAAACAGATTTTTCAAGCAGTAAAGAGATCGGCTTAAGCCAGATCCCGAACTCAAGCCATACGTATTCCAGACTGAGACATAGATCGTCTCAGGAAAATTAAACTCCTCAATCTACGAGGTGACACAAATTCCACTTACCTTTCCGAGCTTAATCCAATGATCTCTCCTGGACCCCCTCAAATCCGACTCGTCCACCTACAGATCCGTCTTCTCCACCTTTTGTTTGGGAGGCAAATACATGACTTATAACAGGAACTATTCAGAAATGAGTTTACTAGGTATTAATAACTTACCCTCCTCGTACAGCGATTCCCGGATGGTCCCGTCCTCTCTTGGCACCTCTTCCCAAGTCAGATTTTGCTCCTCACCTTCACAATGAGAGAAAAATCTGTGGGTGTTAATTAGGCTCCCAGAATGGATGGCTTAAGGGCCTATTTATATAGGATTTCAACCCTAATCTGTCCTTAGTTAACCTAATTATGGAAAATTATCGTTTGCTCCCCCAAACTTTATAAAGTTCTCACTTTACTTTCCCGATTCTTACATTCTTCCCCCCTTAAAATAAAGTTTGTCCTCAAACTTACTTGGACGTTCGAAGAGATAAGGGTATTTCTTCTTCATTTCAGAGCTCAATTCCTAGGTGGCTTCCCTCTCTGTGTGATTACTCCATTGCACCTTGACATACTCGATTGTCCTCTTACGAAGCTGTTGGAGTTTGACATCAAGAATTCACAGAGGTACCTCCTCATAGCTTACATCCGGACGAATCTCTGATGGGATATCTTGTACCACCTGCCCCTCTCTCGGGATATATTTTCGTAACATAGACACATGGAACACATCGTGTACTCCTGCCAGAATCAGAGGTAAAGCCAGTCGATAAGCTAACTTTCCTATCCGTTGGATTATGTCAAAGGGTCCAATGTATCGTGGACTCAGTTTTCCTTTGACCCCAAATCTTCGAATTTTCTTGGAAGGTGATACCTTTAAAAATACATGATCTCCAACCTCAAATTTTATTTCTCTGCAATGTTGATCCGCAAACTTCTTCTACCGATCTTGAGCCGCTTGAATTCGATTTCGTATCATTGGTACCTTGTCAGTTAGTTCCCTGAACATCTCCGGGCCCAAAGTTTCTCTCTCTCTTATCTCATTCTAGCTGATAGGCGATCGACACTTTCTGCCGTACAGGGCCTCGTATGGAGCCATTCCAATACTTGCCTGAAAGCTATTATTATAGGCAAATTCTATTAATGGCAGATGTCTCTCCCAATTTCTCCAAAAATCTAACACACAAGCTCTCAGTAAATCTTCTAGCATCTGAATTGTCCGTTCAGATTGTCCATCCGTCTGTGGGTGGAAAGCTGTACTGAATTATAATTTTGTACCCATTTCTTTCTATACGTTGCCCCAAAACTTTGATAAAAATCTAGTGTCTCGATCAGAAGTGATGCTTATTGGAATTCCATGTAACCGTACTATCTCTCTTATGTACAATTCTGCCATATGCTCAATAGACATACTTGTCTTGTATGCTAAAAAGTGAGTTGACTTGGTGAGGCGATCAACCACTACCCACACCGCATCCTTACCTTGAAGGTTCTTCGGAAGTCCCGTCACAAAATCCATTGTAATCTTCTCCCACTTCCACGTTGGAATCTCTAATAGTTGTAGGGGGCCGGCTGGTCGTTGGCTTTCTGCCTTGACTAATTGACATACCATGCAACTGGCTACATAATCTGCTATCTCTTTCTTCATACCGGACCACCAAAAATCAAGTTTGAGATTTTGATACATTTTAGTCCCTCCTGGATGTCCTACATAGCGGGCAGTATGGGCCTCTTCTAATACTTTATTCTTTAATTCTTTGGCTGTTGGAACACATATTCTGTTCTGGTAGTACAGATTGTTATCGGCTCCAATGCAAAAATGTTCTAGCTCTCCTCGTTCAACTTGCCATCTAAGAGAGATAAGAGTTGCATCCTTGCATTGTCCTTCGCCTAGTTGATTTCGTAGTGTGGGTTCTAATTCCAGACTTGCCGCTAGGCCGATCGAACATTCGGAGTCTTCCAGCCCCAGACTTCTCAATTGACGTATCAATCCTTCTTGTGTCGTAAGAATTTTACCCGTTTGGTTCTTCGTGCTAAGAGCATCTGCTACCACGTTAGCTTTTCCTGGGTGATAGTGGATCCCAATATCATAATCCTTGATCAATTCTAGCCACCTTCGTTGTCTCATGTTCAATTCCTTCTGTGTGAAAATATATCTCAGGCTCTTATGATCTGTATACATCTCGCATCGGACCCCGTAAAGGTAATGTCTCCATATCTTGAGTGCATGAACCACTGCTGCTAGCTCGAGATCATGGGTAGGGTAATTCTTCTCGTAAGGCTTAAGTTGTCATGATGCATAAGCGATCACCTTGTCCTCTTGCATAAGTACACATTCCAACCCATTTCTCGAGGCATCACTGTAAATAATATAATCTTTTCTTTCGCTAGGTTGAGCTAGTATGGGTGCTGTCACTAATCTCTTCTTCAATTCCTGGAAACTTTGCTCACATTCTTCACTCCATGTGAACTTCACTCCTTTCTGAGTTAACCTAGTTAAAAGCATATCTATCTTGGAGAACCCTTCCACAAAACGTCGGTAGTAGCCTGCCAATCCTAAGAAACTGCGTACTTCTGACACAATGCTTGGTTGTTGCCATCCTACTACCGTCTCGATCTTGCCGGAGTCTACATATACTCCTTCTTTGGATAAGACGTGTCCAAGGAATGCAACTTTCTTGAGCCAAAATTCTCACTTCTTTAATTTGGCGTATAATTGTTCCTTTCGCAGTATTTGTAGAACCATCCTCAAGTGCTCCTCATGTGCCTCCTTACTGGGTGAATATACCAGAATGTCATCAATGAACACCACCACACATTTATCTAAGTATGGGCGGAAGGTTCGATTCATCAGGTCCATGAACTTTGCCGGAGCATTGGTCAATCCAAAGGGCATCACTAAGAACTCATAATGTCCATATCTAGTGCGGAAGGCCATCATATGCACATCTTCCTCCCTAATCTTCAATTGGTGATAGCCCGAGCGTAGATCTATTTTGGAGAACACTCGCGCCCCTTTCAGCTGATCAAACAAATCTTTAATTCTGGGTAGGGGGTATCTATTCTTAATAGTGAGTTTGTTTAGCTCCCGATAATCCACACACATCCTCATGGAACTGTCCTTCTTCTTTACGAACAATACTGGTGCACCCCATAGTAAAACACTTGGTCTGATGAATCCCTTATCCAATAGGTCCACCAGCTGTACTTTTAGCTCCTTTAGTTCCACTGGGGCCATGCGATAAGGTGCTTTAGATACCGGTCTCGCTACAGGGCTCAGTTCTATTTGGAACTCCACTTCGCGGTCTGGTAGTATCCCTTGTATTTCCACTGGAAATACATCTGGAAAATCTCTAGCAATAGGGATCTGATCTAATAGAGTCCCGACACGCGCATCCGTTGCAGTAGCTAGGTAGGCTACCGCACCATTTTGCACCAATCTCCTTGCTTCCATAGCAGAGATTATTGTCAAGGGGGTTTTGACATTGGCGTCTACAAATATGAACTCTTCCTTTCCTGGGGGTCGAAAAATAACGGACTTACACCTACAATCAATACAGGCGTGCTGTGCCGTCGGCCAATCCATCCCCAGGATAACGTCGAAGCCCATCATTCCCATAACTCAGAAATGCCCCTTGAGTTGCTGGCCATTTATAAGAATCTCACAGTCGCAACTCTGGTCTACAAAAATGGTCTTCCCCAGCGGAGTGGTAACTGCCATCTCCTCCTCACATCCATTTGTCAATAATTTATGTCTTCTCACAATGTGATCAGCAATAAAAGAATGGGTTGCTCCAGAATCAAATAATGTATTCGCAGAAAATCCAGCTACTAAAAATTTACCTGCGACAGAGTCCTATGCTTAAATGGCATTCTCCTAGCGATACATGTAACTTAATTGTGTGAAGATTTACCTGTCACCACATCTCCATGTTGCCCAGCTTCAGATTGGTTGAGGGCGTACACTCGTGCCGGAGCTCTCGGCGGTGGTGGCGGTGGCTTCCCTCCGGCAGGAGTGGTAAGATGGTGCCAGTTGGTGCCCCATCTTACCACACTTAAAGCATGCTCCAGAAATCTACCTAAAATAAATGTGTGTTAAATCTCCCAATTGTATTCCAAGTCTTCTCCTAGTTGGTTAAGGTAATACTATATTTTCACCTGCATTGCTCCTGGGTGTGGCCCGAACGATTGCATATCTCACACCACGGGCCAAAGTTTCTAGCAGAAGGCGGGTTGTAGGGTCTCTTAGTTGATTCAGAATAATGATTTCCCTCATCCGGTCCCACCTTCCTCTTTGCATGTTCCTTTTTTTGGCAGGATTTCAGATTCTGTCCAATCACCAGTGCTCTGTGGAGTACATTCGAATAGGTGGGTAAGAGAAAAGGCACCACCAGATTCCTGATATCATCTATAAGCCCATCCTTGAACTTTCTAGCTCGAGTATCTTCGTCTAGCGCCATCGCCGACTTGAAGATCGAGAGTCTAGAAAATTCTCGATCATACTCTGGCACAGTCAAGTTCCCTTGCACCAGCTGGTCGAATTCTCGTGCCTTTTCTCTCCTCTTGGCTGGCGAAATGAAGTGGCCCCTGAAGTCTCTCAGAAAGTCTTCCCAGCCATACACTTCCATTTCAGCTACCTCACCTGTCCTTTTGTCCCGACGAATCCTATCCTGAGTTTCCCATCACCTACGGGCGTCGCCCTTCAGTACGTAGGCCGCATACTTCACTTTTTCTGTACCCTGGGTATTGGCGATCTCAAATGCCTTCTCCATCTCGACCACCCAATCCTCTACCTGGATCGGATCTTTCGAACCATCAAAAGGGGGTGGCTTAACCCTCAGGAATTCTCGATAACCCCCAGCGGTGGGTTGCGAGTGGAGTGCAGGCTATGGCGCGACTGGGGCTGCCGGCTGGTGTTGCTGAACTAAAAGAGTCAAAATCTGCAAAAGTGCACCCTCAACGTTTAACCCTACTGGGTTCGGGACAGGAGCAGCATGAGCATTGGCAGGGGCAGCATGAGCATTAGCAGGGGTAGCAGGAGCACCGTTAGCTGATTCATTATCCCCGATGTCATCATCCATGCCAGTGACATTATCAACAGCGTCCTCCACGTGGTCAGTGATCACACCATAGCCCTCAACTTGTTCCGGGCCTATTTTCATTCTCGGTTGCTGCCCGTGCCCCCTGGATGCTCCAGCTCTCATCATCGGTGCCATTATTTTGTATCCTGACGTGCGCACATTACTCACGTATTCAGACACTTATCACAAACAAAATATCTTCATACATACTTCTATTCTTAAACAAGATTATATTCACATAATTCGAATAATCACATTACCACGTTAATAATCATAATTGCAATCATAATCTAAACACTTATCACAGTCATACTCTCAGAGTCACGAATCCATAATTCCCAAATCAGAATCACTAAATGACAGTCATAATCACAAGTTCACGAACTCAAAATCATAAAATCGTATTAAACATTCCTTAATCATAGAAACTACCCCTCCTGAGGTTCCTTACGACCTATTTCACCCTTAGGAACACGAAAACTTCAACACTAAATCAAAATTTTTGATGAAAATTACATAAAATTTTTGACAAAATTCTGTAACTTTCAAATGGCTGCGAATTAGCCCCCGAAAGTCAGTTGCTCTGGTGGTTATAATAGAAAATTGGTTAAGCGAGTCAAAAGTTATGGCCTTTCAAAGTTTTGGTGGTTTTAGCCACAAAAATCACAGGATTTTCACACCAAAACCATGGTTTAAAAAAGATTTGCAACCCCCCCCCCCCCCTTTTTACCACTAGTTGTTTCCCGAGGCTTTTGGTAGTTTCTCTACAAGAAATGCAATGCTATGCATAAACAAAATCTGTGCAGTACAGCGGTTTTTTTTTTTTTTTTTTTTATTTTTGGCTCTGATACCATAATTTGTCGCGACCCGGAAATAGAAGCGACAAAGGCGTCAAACTTTTATTAAGAAGCGAAATGATTATCCAAAATGAAAAATCTGTAACATCCAAAGTGATTCAAATATTCAGAAATTCAAATAAATACTAAAAGCTGAATGGCCAGAAAACCGTGTTGATGCATGCACATGAATCACCCTACTCCCGATCCTGGATCCCACCTCAACGATCTGAAACACATACAACTAGGGTGAGTTGATAAACTCAATAAGTGAAATAAAACACAGAAAGCAAAACACAGAAAATGAATCACAGAAAAACTTGCAAACCCAAAGATCCCTATCCGACTATCTAACCAACTAATCAAACGACAGAATTTCAGAACATAACATATCCACGAGTGTATCCCCTATCCGACTACCCTATCCGACTACCCTATCTGACTATCCTATCTGACTATCTTATCCGACTACATATCACATACTTAACAGAACTTATCAGAATTTGGAGACATATCGACTTTTCTACATTCAGAATTCGGACAGAAGCATAGCATACGGTTTCAACATGATCCAGATCGGAATATCAAAACAGATTTTTCAAGCAGTAAAGAGATCGGCTTAAGCCAGATCCCGAACTCAAGCCATACGTGTTCCAGACTGAGACACAGATCGTCTCAGGAAAATTAAACTTCTCGATCTATGAGGTGACACAAATTCCACTTACCTTTCCGAACCTAATCCAATGATCTCTCCTGGACCCCCTCAAATCCGACTCGTCCACCTACAGATCCTTCTTCTCCACCTTTTGTTTGGGAGGCAAATACATGACTTATAACAGGAACCATTTAGAAACGAGTTTACTAGGTATTAATAACTTACCCTCCTCGTACAGCGATTGCCGGATGGTCCCATCCTCTTTTGGCACCTCTTCCCGAGTCAGATTTTGCTCCTCACCTTCACAATGAGAGGAAAATCCGTGGGTGTTAGTTAGGCTCCCAGAATGGACGGCTTAATGGCCTATTTATATAGGCTTTCAACCCTAATCCGTCCCTAGTTAACCTAATTATGGAAAATTACCGTTTGCTCCCCCAAACTTTATAAAGTTCTCACTTTAGTTTTCCGATTCTTACAAATAAACTATGCCTTCACTAAAATATATATCATGCTACTTTCTATAAGAAACCATGTCTTTACTAATACCTACATCATATTATTTACTATGATAAAAGCTGCCTTCACTACGAAAAGTATGCCATAATTAATAAAGAAAGTTGTTTTTTCTTTTTAATTATTTTTTAATAAGGAATTGATGGTATTAGAGATATTGGCCCTGTTTGGCGAAACAGATTGCAAGCAGATAGCAGATTCTTAGCAGATAGCAGATAGCACATTGAAGAATGTGTTTGGTAAAATTAACTAGCAGATAGCAAATTCAAGTTAGTAGATTATATATTTTTGGTTAAATTAATTATTAATTTATAAATTAAGCTTAAAAAAATAATTTAAATTAAGCTTAAAAAATAATTTAATATATTTAAATTAAAATAATAATAATTTAATATATTACTTATATATATTTCTAAATAAATATTTTGATAAAAAATAGTTAACTTATTGAATATATTAATTGGTAGGAGATATAAATAATAATAAGAATAACAAGACCATGTCATTTACTGTAGTAGTTAAATCAATAATTATTACAACATCTTAAAAGAACATTGTATTATCATTTATTATAATTCTTATAATTACATCAAACTAAAAATAATTTGATCTCTTAATGCATGCATCTGCAGTGATCCTTGATCTTGACTGATTTTATATTGTCGATTCAGATCAATATCACCTAATTGATAAGGTAGCATGAATGATGAATTTTCAGCAAACCTTGTTAAAATTACATCTTCTGAGGAATTCAATCTAACATAATTATGAAGACTCATCATTGCAATAACAATATCTCTCTGCGTCTTGAATGAGAATGAAGGCATGACACGTACTATTTTCCATCTTGCTTTCCATACTCCAAACGTTCGTTCAATGCAACTTCTAAGAGAAGCGTGTAATTGATTGAAAAGCTCTTTATGCCCTATTGTTTGACGGCCATGTTGATATTTAGCTAAATAATATCTTTCACCTCTATATGGTCAGAGAAATCCATCCATTTGTGAATATCCAGAATCTACCAAATAATATTTTCCTACATGAATAGTTAAACTCACGTTAAAAATGACAAAAAAATATATTGTACTATATAAATGGAAAACAAAAATTACTGTTGTTATGAATACCTGGCGGTGATTTTGGAAATTTATACTCTTATTTTCTTAAAGCATCTTGAAAGATTCGAGCATCATGAACTGTACCTTCCCAACCTGCTAATACAAAAGTTATTTGCATGTTAAAACTGCACACTTCCATAATAATGATCATAACATTTTTTTCCCTTAACAGTGGACGTTTAACAGCGGTGTACATATATAAAAATGCTTCAAAATGTACACAGTGGTATAATTAAAGATTTCCTTAATTAATAGCGAAACTTTTTGTTAATTTCAATCAAAAAATAATATTATTGCTTGGCTAAAGGAAAATCTTAATCAATAATTTTAATCTTAATCAATGCCATACAATTATATATTCACTATGAAGAGAAAATTAATATCAACGTAACATAAAATAATAAATTATAATCTTACCTTGGAGGTTGGATGCTTCAAAGTTAGATGTTTTTCTTCGCAACAAAATTTCAAATTCCTGTACCGCCAAACAATAATATTAATTAGCAAATAAAAAATATATAAATTGATAAAACAAAAAGAAAAAATAGCTATGGTTTCATCTTCTCTCACCTGTGGGTGAATGAGAGGTCACGACACCAATTTTTTAATACCTAAATATTATTATTTATATAGTGAAGGAGGAAAAATCTTAAGGATAAAAACGGATTGTAAATTATAATCTTATCTTAATCTAATTTAAATTATTAGTTAAAAGAAAATCTCTTAATATTTGTTTAGTTGATTAGAATTTTTAATTTTTCAAATAATTTTTAAGAAAAAAATATCTTAATATTTTAAATAGTAGTTAAAAAGATCTCCTAATATTTATTTAATAGAATAGAATCTTTAATTTTTTTCAGATAATTACAAAATAAACCTAAACTACTCCTAAACTGCTAGTAGATTATAATCTACTAGTTTTACCAAACAGGTAGATTGTAGATCTACTCTTAATCTACCAAATAACTACTATCTACTATTAAACTACTAGTTTCCAAACAGAGCCATTATTTGAATCCCTAAGTGCCTCCAATTAATAAGGAAACATGATTTTCTCTTTTTTAATTTTCATAATCTCCTCCTTCCCTAATTAATAGAGCAGATTGTTAGTATCCTTTTTTACTAAAATTACCCCTACCTCTATTATTTTTCCCATTATGCCACAAGACCTTCCTTTGATATTCACAGTCCAGAACCCAATCTAACCTCCTTTTTCTCATGATTGGGTGCATCTTTGATAGGTATTTTGGGCCTGGTACTTTATTGAATAGAACCAAGCCCGCAAAGTAGAATTTCCTCCTCATTATGGCCCGCTTTTGTATCTTGACCACTCCCCGGCCCATCGTGGCATTCTCCTGTGTAGGCCTGGCACTTTTTCTGATTCCATCTCCACCGTTAGAATCTTCTTTATTTTACCTCGTATTAAAGTCAGTTTAAATGATCACATTGCTAATTATAGATTTGATGAATTTGTTTATAAGTGTTCAAATTTTATAAAGTTTTCATTAAATATGTAGATTCTGATATATTATATCAGAGCATGTTGATTTTGTGACCCGTTGTTGCTCGACAACTCCCGTTTCACAACACGTGTTAAGATTATCTTGTTGAAAATTCACAAATTCATTACCTAGTCATTGGTTTCTTAAACATATTGATCGTACTCAAATGTGAACGCAGATAATTATAAATCTAGTGGAAGTTCTAGATTGTACGGTCACGTTGATTTGCTTTGAATCTTCCAAAATAAAGAAAAAACAAAAAGATACTATTTCTTGGTACCCTTGGCTTATATAAGCAACGAAATCTAAGCAATTCAGATTGTCTTAACGATATCTCTCTCCACTAGAGCAAAGCATAATATATGATGATCACTCCAAGGAAGCTTGTCAAGATTGTATGAAAATGGCGAGTGCTAGCTGCCATAAATAGAATTTCATTTTGTCCCACCAAATTAGAGAGAGGAAAAAATATACAAAATACCAACAGGAAAATTTGTACGCTACATCATCGATCTTGTGTGATTTATTATTCTGCTGTCATATCTACGGAGCAACGTCTTAAAAGAGTTACTGAAAATGTCCGAAGAAGTTTTTGGACTACACAGTGAAGGGCCAATAAAATTGCCATGTGAAATAGTATATAGTATCATTAGTAAATAAGTGATTAGCAGAAAGCTTGGTAGATTCCTTAGTTACTTCTTTAAAGAGCAGTTGCCTCTCAGCTAATTAGTACTGATCACAATTGTACTTTGATTTTGTAAATTATTCTCTCTACAGGAAGCTTATTTATGCAATATAGTATCACATCTTTGGTGATTGTATTTTACTTGCGTTGGTGTTGGAAAACATTATAACATGTCGCGACGCACAGAGACTAATTTGGATAATAAGTTTGGTATCAAGGATCTCGGTATTTTTATTTTATTTTTTATATCGAGGCAGCCGATACTTCGCATTGTTTGGTTCTTAGTCCGCAAAAATATGCCTCGTTCATAATTATTGATTGTAAGAAGGCTTGGAATTGGCCTTGCCAATTCCCGATTGAGTTGAACCAAAAGCTTACGATTTCGGGTTCACAAGCCAGTGATTCAAGGAGGTTGTGATACCCCGTAAATAATATGTACTGTCTGAAACGCTTAAGTGATTTGATTTGGCTATCTATATTAACAAGGTGCACTTTCTGGCACACATCCTGGGAGAACTCCAAGGTTAAACACGTTTGGCCGGGAGTAGGATCAGGATGGGTGACCTCCTGAGAAGTTTCCGGGATGCGTGTGAGTGAGGACAAAACACGCTGAAAAAGATCTGTGTTGGTCTGTGAAGACAATCGATCAAATCTCGGGGCGTTACATTTGGTATCAGAGCAAATAGAGTTCTGGGACTGTTCTGTAATCTGTCTGGCGCGACGAGGACATCGCGTATTTAAGGAGGGGTGTATGTGATATCTCGAAAATGAATATGTTCTGCCTGAAAGCCTTAAGTGATTTGATTGGTACTATCCATACCAATAAGGTGCACCTTCTTTTCTGGTACACATCCTGAGAGAACTCCAAGGTTAAACGCGTTTGGCCGAAAATAGGATCAGGATAGGTGACCTCCTGGGAAGTTTCCTAGGGTGCGTGCGAGTGAGGACGAAGCACGCTGGAAAAGACCTGTGTTGGTCTGTGGAGACAGTCTCGCACGCATCCTGAGAAACTTCCCAGGAGGTCACCCATCCTGATCCTACTTTCGGCCAAACGCTTCAGAGTATCACATATACCCCTCCTTAAATACGCGACGTCATCGTCGCGCCAAACAGAACACATAACAGTCTGAGAATCGTATTTGCTCTGATACCAAATATAATACTCCGTGATTCGACTAACTGGCTCCACAGACCAACACAGGTCTTTTCCAGCGTGTTTTGTCCTCACTTGCACACACCCTAGGAAACTTCCAAGGAAGTCACCCATCCTGATACTACTTTCGGCCAAACACGTTTAACCTTGGAGTTCTCTTAGGATGTGTACCGGAAAAGAAGGTGCACCTTGTTGGTATGGATAGTACCAATCAAATTACTTAAGGCTTTCAGACAGAACATATTTATTTTCGGGATATCACATATGTGACGTCCCGTGATTTGACCAACTGTCTCCACAGACCAACACGGGTCTTTTCTAGCATGCTTTGTCCTCACTCGCATGCATCCCAGAAAACTTTTTAGGAGGTCACCCATTCTGATCCTACTCCCGGCCAAATGCGTTTAACCTTGGAGTTCTCTCAGGATGTGTACCGGAAAAGAAGGTGTACCTTGTTTGTATGGATAGTCAAATCAAATCACTTAAGCATTTCAGACAGAACAGATCAGAGTATCACATACACCCCTCCTGAAATACGCGACGTCCTCGTCGCGCCAGATACAGACAGTCCCAGAATCCCTCGATTGCAGATGCGTTCGATCCCCGAACCACACCGTACAAGCCAAGGTCGCTCTGATACCAAATATAACGCTTAGTGATCTAACCGGCTGTCTCCACAGACCAACACGGGTCTTTTCTAGCGTGTTTTGTCCTCACTCACACGCATCTCAGAAACTTTCCAGGAGGTCACCCATCCTGATCCTACTCCCGGCCAAACGTATTTAACCTTGGAGTTCTCTCAAGATGTGTGCCAGAAAAGAAGATGCACCTTGTTGATATGGATAGTCAAATCAAATCACTTAAGGCCTTTTCAGTACATATCATTAACGGGGTATCACATTAATGTAACGCTCAGTGATCCAACCGGCTGTCTCCACAGACCAACACGGGTCTTTTCTAGCGTGTTTTGTCCTCACTCACAAATATCCCAGAAACTTCCCAGGAGGTCAC
The DNA here is from genome assembly GCA_963995505.1 of Hypericum androsaemum. Taxonomy (NCBI): domain Eukaryota; kingdom Viridiplantae; phylum Streptophyta; class Magnoliopsida; order Malpighiales; family Hypericaceae; genus Hypericum; species Hypericum androsaemum. The sequence continues at coordinate 5,275,483 of OZ023192.1, read as the reverse complement.
CCATCCTGATCCTACTCCCGGCCAAACGTATTTAACCTTGTAGTTCTCTCAAGATGTGTGCCAGAAAAGAAGATGCACCTTGTTGATATGGATAGTCAAATTAAATCACTTAAGGCCTTTTCAGTACATATCATTAACTGGGTATCACATTCACCCCTCCTTAAATACGCGACGTCCTCGTCGCGCCAGATACAAATAGTCCCAAAATCCCTTGGTTGGAGGTGCGTTCGATCTCTGAACCACACCGTACAAGCCGAGGTCGCTCTAATACCATAATGTAACGCCCCGTTATCCGACCGACTGTCTCCACAGATCAACACGGGTCTTTTCTAGCGTGCTTTGTCCTCACTCGCATGCATCCCGAAAATTTCTCAGGAGGTCACCCATCCTGATCCTACTCTCGGCCAAACGCGTTTAACCTTGGAGTTTTCTCAGGATGTGTGCCAGAAAATAAGGTGCACCTTCTTTTCCGGCACACATCCTGAGAGAACTCCAAGGTTAAACGCGTTTGGCCGGGAGTAGGATCAGGATGGGTAACCTCCTGAGAAGTTTTCTGAGATGCTTGCGAGTGAGGACAAAGCATGTTGGAAAAGACCCGTGTTGGTCTGTGGAGACAGTCGGTCAAATCACGGGGAGTCACAAAGGTATCGCCACTTAATTGGGCGTTTGATGTATTCAAGTATAACTAGGCCTAACATTGCTTAGGTTGTCAATATACTTGGTCAATTTGTTGAAGATCTGGGGGAGGAGCATATGTTGGCAGCCGACCGGTTGTCAATGCATTTGAAAGCCACACCGGATCAAGGAATTTTGCATAACAATAAGCCCAATTTTAAATTGGAAGTTTATTGTGATGCTGACTGTGCGAGATATCGTATGCGTCGATGATCCCGTGCGGATATTTTGTATTATGAGATTCTTCTATTTCGTGGCGAACCAAAAAACATACTATGATTGCCCGCCCGTCAGCTAAGGCAAAGTATCATGCCCTAGCAGTTACGGTTTCTTTGTCTTTGTTGGTTGTTTACTGAAGAGTTTCTCATTCTAGTCCAACATTTGTTCTATCAAGTTTATCACAAATATTTCTATAATCAATTAAATTCTATCAAGCTCAATTATCATGTTTGATATGAAAAATCTAATACCACGTATTAACTTTTACCATCTATATTGGAGAACAAAATAATATTTTATGAGATCCCAAAATCTTGCACGTCTTACTTTTATGAAGCGATATATGTCTTATTTCAAACAGATCAAATTATATACACCATATGAAAATCAAAGTCAAGAAAATTACATAATAAGTAAATGATGGCCCCTAGATTCTAACTGAGAAGCATCAGTCAACAAGCTGCAAACACTGGCCTCCATGGAAATAAGCAAAGCCTGCTCAAAATCTCTATCCAAGCCTCTCTTGATGGTCGAAATTACGTACCCCATGAAACCCGATTCGCATGGCAGCTTGATCGGTCCTCCACTCGGTAGCCCGAACACCTCTTCGGATTTCTTCAACAACTCTCTAATAATGTTGCAATTGAGGTACTCCAATGGCATAACAAATCTCTTGTAGTCCAGTGTATACACAACGAAGTGACCGCTGTATATTGTACTTCCAATCTGCTTTCTGCTTAAGGCAGTGACCATTTGCCACTTTCTTGCAATTTTCGTTAGCTTCTTTCCACTAACCATTCTTGGTATTTTTTTTCTTTCTAGTATCTCAATAGCAGTAGATGAGGCAGTAGATGAGAATTTGGGGAGGCTCTTGGATTGGTGGAATTAAATTTAAGGTAACATGATGTATTTATACTCTAATAAGTTGTCTGTTTTGCATACTTTTCTTACATTGAGATCAGCGTTGGGATAAATCAAGAAATTAGTTAGAATAGAGGACAATCAACCCCACCTATACCAACAAGCATTTAGATAAACCGGTGAGAGAGTTATTATAGTTTAATCTGGTCTCGAGATTGAACCGCTGAGAACTTAGCTATGTTAAATACTCATTATGATAGCTTTAACACCTTTTAAAGGTTCTACACTTTTTTAACCTTTTAAAAGTTCTACACCTATACCAACAAGCATTTAGATAAACCGGTGAGAGAGTTGTTATAGTTTAATCTGGTCTCGAGTTTGAACCGTTGAGAACTTAGCTATGTTAAATACTCATTATGATAGCTTTAACACCTTTTAAAGGTTCTACACGACTCGAATTTAAATTAGTCAGCCCAATAAATCAGATACCAACTAGTATAAACCAAAAATCAACCGTACATATTGTTGTCTTGGGATACCAGGAATTTTTACCAACAACTTTCGTCATCTACTTCGACGACATATTAAGCAACTACTTCGCTCAGACTAGAACCTGGAGAGCAAAATGGGTCCTTCTTCGAGTTTTTTTTAAATATTAAGCAACTACTTCGCTCAGAGTCTGAGACTAGGACTTGGAGAGCAAAATGGGTCGTTCTTTGAATTTTTTTTAATAATATTGACTACTTTCCAATTTCATAGATATTCGGATTTGTTTTGTCTATTACATGTCTTTGCAATAAATTGGAGCGTAGAGCGAGTCCTGTTTAAAAATATTGACTATTTCTCAATTCCATAGATATTCTGATTGATTTGTTTTTTGCATGCATGTGCATTTTAGGGTTTAAATCCTCGACTTCTATCAAGTCATCTTACGCTTTATATCGCTAGGCTAAATGCCATTTGGTTTCCAATAAACTGAAATCTGATTTCACATGGATGGATTTTTGGTTTCTTAAACATATACTCCTACTTTTTTAATGTCAATTTTAATGTAAAAATATTGACTACTTGTCAATTCCATTGATATTCTGATTGATTTGTTTTTTGCATGCAGGTACATTTTAGGTTTAAATTCTTGACTTCCATCAAATCATCTTACGTCTTATATTACTAAGCTAAATGCCATTTGGCGTCCAATAAACTGAAACTCAATTTCACATAGATGGATTTTTGGTTTCTTAAACATATACCCCTACTTTTTTTATGTAAATTCTTATACCATAACATTCTCGGTGCTTGAAGTCTGGACCTTCTTTAAATTTACAAAGTTTTGTGTCGTTAGGCTACATTCCCTTGGCAACATATACCATACTAAATATTTATATCCTGAGTTTTCGATTAAAATTTGTCACATTAATTTTCTACCAAAAATTTGTCAAATTAATTAATTTTTTCTCTCTGTATATAAATGAATTGGGTACTAGATGGAACTTGGAATAACTCTTATGTGAATTAAATTCAATTAAGCTACAAGCATGTATTTCTACTCAAACGACAAAATAATCGGTTACTTACAAATTTCATTGAAGTTATAAAATCAGTTGGAAATTAAAAATTCATCAGAATCAACCATAGTACATAGTATTGTCCTAATTTTCTTGATGCTGTCATTTTCATCTCTTCTTCTTTTTGGTGGAATTTTTCTTCTCTTCTTGGGATACCAGGAATTTGGTCCCAACGACTGTCTTCTACTGCGACAACAAAAAAAATGGTGTGAACTCAAGTTGTTGAATGAAACCGTTAGAATCTTCTTTATTTTACATCGTTAGAATTATCACACCTCTATTTATAACTGAAGTGAATTTCTTTTTATATTCAAAATTTTTAAATCTGTTGCCTTTAAGGTGTTGCATTGAATATATAAATTTTAACATGGTATCAGGAGGATGGATTGAGCGAGGACTAAAGAAATCTTGTCCATAGGTGGGGACTAGATTTTGGGCCATTAGATTCATTTGTAAAAAAAAATCTTCAAATTTGATGGTCAATAACCAATCAGGGGCATTTTTGATTTTTTCACACAAGAAAGATACCCAATTAATACTCCCTGAAAAAAAAGATACCAATTAATACTAATTAAACACAACCCACCATCTCCCACGGCTCTTCCTCTTCTTCGTCCTCTCTCTCTCTCCTCTCCGTTTTCCAAATACCAATTCATATCATCAAAAATCTATTTTTCTTCCCGACCCACTTAATTATAAACACACATCATCCAAAATCTATTTTTTCATTGGAGTCGCGGCCCGTACAAGGAGGATCTGCATCGATTTCTTGAGGTTTATTGGCGATGACAACGGCGGGAGGTTTGTTGGCCATGGCGATGGCAGGGGTTTTGTTGTCGACGGCGACGATGACGGCGACGGCGGTAAGCTCTATGCCTCCTCCAACTTGATTCCTCCTCAACTCGCACAAGCATCATGAAAAACCTCAGATTTGCTCCAAGGCTCCTCCAACTCAGATTTGCCTTCACCGCTTTCATTTTTGAGTTGAGTAGCTCGTTGCGCCCTCCTGGTCTTGTCCAAATCTCCACGCCTGCAGCCGGGCTTTGGCTCCTTCACGCTCGCCCAGGGACTTTGGTTTGTGTCTGTGTTGATATTGGTTTTAATGTGTATGGATATTGCTTTAAAGTTGTATGGATATTGATTTAAAGGTGTAGCAAATTTAGTTTTGAGATGTAAAAGATATTGGTTTTAAGGTATAGTGTTATTAGTTTTTAGCTGTGTTAATATTGATTTTCAGTTGTATAGATATTAGTTTTTAGCTTAGTGATATTAGTTTTTTGCTGTAATGATATTAGTTTTCGAATGTAGTAATATTGGTTTGCGAATGTAGTGACATTGGTTTTCAATGTAGTGATACTAATTTTCAGATCTAATGATATTAGTTTTCGAATATTAGTTTGTGCTTCTTCCCAGATTTGACGAGCTTCTTCAAATTAAATTAGAGGAGCTTCCTGAGAGTGGGAGGAAACTGATTTGGCTTCAAATTTTTTCAGAGTTGTGTTGAATGTGTTGTATGGATATTAGTTTTAAGGTGTAGTGATATTGGTTCTTAGCTGTGTTGATATTGGTTCTTAGCTTAGTGATATTGATTTTTTACTGTAGTGATATTGGTTTTCGAATGTGGTAATATTGATTTTCGAATGTGGTGATATTGGTTTTTAGCTGTGTTGATATTGGTTTTCAGCTGTATAGATATTGGTTTTTAGCTTAGTGATGTATTAGTTTTTTGCTCTAGTGATATTGGTTTTCGAATGTGGTGACATTGGTTTTTGAATGTAGTGATATTGGTTTCCAAATGTGGTGGTATTGGTTTGCATGTGTAGTGATATTGGTTTACAAATGTAACTCAGATTTTAGTGGAAAAATAATATCAGATTTAATATTTAACGAGAATTATAAATATGTAACTCGAATTTTAGTAAAAACTAAAATCTGAGTTGAGACACTTGTCTAAAATTGTTAAAATTCAAAAAAATTTAATTCAAATTTTACGGATATAAAATATACTATTCAAAGTATTCGATTTCAAATATCAAAATTTAAAAAATATTAAAATTCTGACGTATTAAAAATTTCCTCAAAGTGGTCCCACTGACACCTCTACTTACGCCATTTTCTTTCTCTTCCCACCTTTTTCAATGGGTTTTTAATTTCTGTTGGTTTGACAATATTATCCCTTATTATTTTTTTAATACCTAAATTGTCATCATATCTTCTTTAGTCCCCAAAGATAGAGACTACCCTTGTGCCCTCCAAATCTCTCCCCTGGTATCAGAGCGGGTTCATCTTGAGATTTGTTATTCGACAACTCCCGTTACATGACACGTGTTAAGATTACCTTGTCAAAAATTCAAATAAGAACACAAATAATTATAAATCAAGTACACGTTTTAAATTGTACGGTCACATTAATTTGCTTTGGATCTTCCAAAATAACGAAAAACAACAGCTACTATTTCTTTGGACCTTGTACTTGGTGAAGAAATTTACAAAACTAAGTTGGTTAAGAATTGATCACTTGAAGATATCTACCAAAATCAACTCTCTTATTAATTGTACAAAACAACATAGGACTTTATTTATTGTGACTTGATACTTGAAAATACAGGGGGTTGGATTTGGTACTACACGTGTAAAACGTGGAAGACTGTCCTGGAGGATAAAATGGTTCGCCTAGTTGTGATAAAATGGTCAACCCAGTTATGATAATATGATTTCACAGGGACCGTCCCAGATAAATCGGGACAGTTCTGGGATAAAAGTGATCGGATAAAATAGTTCGCCCAATATATATCCAACGGTCTGTCCCGTGTATATCCAATGGTCTGCCTTGTATATCCAACGGTCTGTCTCGTGTATATCCAACGGTCTGCCCTGTGTATATCCAACGGTCTGCTATCCAGGACCGTCCTGAATGGCTCATTCCAAGACCAAATCTGGTCCCAAAAATACAACTCTCGTATTAATCGTACCAGTTAAAATTCCTAATCTGTCTACTAGTTTCGCTTCTATTAGCTATAAAAATTGCAAATTACGAAGAGATTCTTAAATTAGTTGTTAACGACTCTCACAAAGGTTGCCTGAAACCATCAGTATCTTAAATCCCAAGAGACAATGCGAAGACAAATTAACGTGATAACAAAAATCTACGGACTCAAAGTAACAGACAAACGGGATGTCACATCATTTCGTTGCTAGAGCGATACTTTCATAACAGAACATAACTAACCAACAAGCTCATTAAAAAAAATCTTAAATTTACCTAACACACAGATAATCATGTTTGCATAGTAAATACCAATTCGAGGAAAGCTAAACTAAGCGGAGATTCTTGAGCATTAGTGTAAACTCGCACGAATATCCGTCCATATGGATATTAACGATTATCTTTTTTATGATAAGTAAATATTAACAATTATCATTTGTGAAGATAGTGATTAAATCATATTTGAAGAATCGTTTTCTTAAATTTTCTTCAAAGTTTGTTATTCGTCAAGCTTGTGTTGGAGCGGAAAATTAATTCTCGGATTTGTTTGACCGTGTCTCAATAAAATAGACATATCTTCCTACTCGTATATTCGATTGATGCGATTCCAAAAGCTACAAAAAGATAAAATACAGATCTAGAACTTTCTAGTTTGTAACTTCTCCAAATTCGGCGCAGAAGGAGGTCAGACGTGGGTCGGAAGTTTCGGGAGTAAGTTTTCTCCTTATTAGGCCGCGGATCTGCTGAACCTATTTTAGTAAAAATGCCGTAACTTTCTCCTCAAGTATTGGATTGATACGATTTCAAAAGTCACAGAAGGAGAAGACAGAGATCTATAATTTTTTTGTTTATGACTTTCCAAATTCAGCATAAAAGATGGTCAAATATGGGTTGGAAATTTCGAGCAGTTTAAGTTTTCCTTATTAGGCCGAGGCTATGTTAAGTTTTCCTGTTTGAAAACGGCCTAGGGTTTTTCTATGAGGCTGGGGCGAGCTTGTTCTATATAAGGAGAGCTAGGTACAGGCATGAAGGACACCCACAAACCAAACACCAAATTCTTAGCTTCATAGCTTTTATCTTAGCTTTTATCTTATGTAGCTTCGTAGCTTTTATCTTTTATGTTTTACATGTTTTTTCCCTTTCCCTATCAATAAAATCTTTCCTCCCCACTCTCTTTCTTCTCTCCTCTCAACCCCATATTTCTTCCATCTTTACCTATTCGTTCGAATCACTCTTGGGACGACCACTCCGGACTCGTTCTTAAGATCGTTTCTGACGTTCTACCACAATTTATTTGCAACATATTTTTGGCACGCTCGGTGGGACTAAGGAGGGCGTCTAAGAAGAGTGATTATTGCATCAAAACACACAAGTTTTCACATACGGTTTCGAGTCCTTCCTCAAAAGGGACGAAACCGGTCAAAGGTTGTGCTGAAAGAAGACGTCCAGCGAGGTTAGTTGAGTTTGGAGGGTATTCCGGCCCTTTTTAGAGCCGAATCTGAAGACGCTTTCTTCACTAAAATTGAAGGTCATTGTTTCCTCTTTCTGTGGATACTAAGAACGCCGAAATTGGAGTTCGTACCAGGAAGATAAGACCAAAATACTGAAGACTGATCGATCTGTATGATTGAGAAGTCCAGTCGGCTTTGGAGGACGTTTTGGTCTTTTTTTGGCCGAATTAGGAGATGGCTATTTCAAGAAAAATTGAAGATCTATCTCTCAGCTTTCCAAGAACATCAAGATCGCTTTAATCGGAGTTCGGACGGAAAAGATACAACTAAAATACCAAAGGTTGGTCATTCTGTAGGCTGATTACGAATTTTTGATTTATCTTGTCAAATCATGATCAGTTATGAGGGATTTATGAGGAGCAATGATAATTATGAGAGAGAGCGTGTTGAACATCTAACATTCTGCATGCAATTTAGAAAATTTTTGGAGGAATATATGAAACGTAATGAGGAGTTAAGAGCTGATCTTCGAGCAATGGGATACAAGGCCTTTAAGAATGAGAATTCAGGGACTACATCAGCAACTGAGGAAGCATCAAGTGGCGTATGCAAAGTTGAGGACCAAATAGTTTCTGAATCTCGTAATTTTGAGACAAGTATTGAGACGGTCGAACATGAATCGGCCGAATATACACAATCTTCTTTCCTTATTGAAGAAGTCGAACAGACAACTAGTCCACAGTTGGCCGACACCACGGCCATCGAGCCTACAAGGCTCACATTTGAGGAAAAGGAAGAGCCATGCCCGACACAAGTCTCATTGGCAACTGAGACAACCCTAAGTGCTGTATCAAATACAAAAGGCATTCTAGGGCCTCCGCCGGCTAAGAGAATCTTTAGGCCTTCACCAGCAAAGGGAATTTTAGGGCCACCGCCGAATCACCTGTTGCGGAGATCCGAGTTACCCTTTGTTCCACGAGTAGTGAGCCACCTTCGCTTGCCCAATTTTGTCCCAACTCAATGGAAAGACACAGGGGGCCAAATCTACAATCAGAATTCAATCTCACCCGGGGGGCATGAAGAGTGCTGCAACATTGTAGTCGAAGCTCCTACATCGGCCGAAATTATCCCAGCCAAAAGGCAAGACGTGCTCATGCCAAAGAAGGTGAAGGATGATAAAGTCAAGTGTTCAACTCCTCCTCAACCAAGCAAGAGTACTGTGAAGCAACAACCTAATAGGCCAGCTCAACCTCGGTCATCAAAGGTTTCAAATTACAGGGAATGTCCTCAAGTCACATGGTCAAAATCAAAATCGGCCAGCAATAAAAAAAGGACGCCTGAGTACGCATGGGTTAAGAGAGACGTGGTCACTCGATTGGCGACCGAGCAAGGAGTTCTCCAGAGAAAGAAACCCTTCAAGGTTTGGGTGCCTAAGGAAGAACTTTTGATGTCTAAGAAACAACCATGTGAGACACGACCCACAAAGAGTGATTCACCTACAAGGTCTCCAAGTTATCACATGAAGCCTGTGCGAAAGGAGATGCCAAAAAAGTCAAACCCACACTCGGGGGGCAAGTGTCCGGAGTCTCATCGACCGACTCTCACGAAGACTCAACGAAGAAGGTTGGAGCGAAAAATTCAAAAGCAAAGGAAAAAGCTTAGAGACCTTCAACAACAATTGTATGGTCATTTTGATGAAGGACATAAAGCTCCCACTCAACCATGTAGGCCTAAATCAAGTTTTTGCGAGAAAGCCATGAGCACACGGATATCTCGAGATGAGTGATCAACTACACGCCTACAACGGCTAGGTTTCGACCGGTTTGATGGTACATTCTCTACATATTTACGGTCTTACCTTAGCCGGTTATTTTTTGAGTGGAGTTAATTTTCCGCATGTTCAAGGACGGATACACGTCAACGCTTTTCCTAGCGTCAAAACATTGACGTGTGGGGGGCATTGTTGGAGCGGAAAATTAATTCTCGGATTTGTTTGACCGTGTCTCAGTAAAATAGACATATCTTCCTACTCGTATATTCGATTGATGCGATTCCAAAAGCTACAAAAAGATAAAATACAGATCTAGAACTTTCTAGTTTGTAACTTCTCCAAATTCGGCGCAGAAGGAGGTCAGACGTGGGTCGGAAGTTTCGGGAGTAAGTTTTCTCCTTATTAGGCCGCGGATCTGCTGAACCTATTTTAGTAAAAATGCCGTAACTTTCTCCTCAAGTATTGGATTGATACGATTCCAAAAGTCACAGAAGGAGAAGACAGAGATCTATAATTTTGTTGTTTATGACTTTTCCAAATTCAGCATAGAAGATGGTCAAATATGGGTTGGAAATTTCGGGTAGTTTAAGTTTTCCTTATTAGGCCGAGGCTATGTTAAGTTTTCCTGTTTGAAAACGGCCTAGGGTTTTTCTATGAGGCTGGGGCGAGCTTGTTCTATATAAGGAGAGCTAGGTACAGGCATGAAGGACACCCACAAACCAAACACCAAATTCTTAGCTTCATAGCTTTTATCTTAGCTTTTATCTTATGTAGCTTCGTAGCTTTTATCTTTTATGTTTTACATGTTTTTTTCCTTTCCCTATCAATAAAATCTTTCCTCCCCACTCTCTTTCTTCTCTCCTCTCAACCCCATATTTCTTCCATCTTTACCTATTCGTTCGAATCACTCTTGGGACGACCACTCCGGACCCGTTCTTAAGATCGTTTCTGACGTTCTACCACAATTTATTTGCAACAGCTTGTAAGCTCTATTCGGTTATTTTTTTTGTCTCCACACTACAACATACATCATTGATCACAAGCCTAACCATGATTAAAAGAAAACTGCTTAGCCCAAAGAAGCTCGTTAAGATGGCCACGAGATGGAAAAAGCTAGTGGTCACAAAAAGAAAGAAAATTCCGCTTAAAAGTTCATCATAATGTAGAGAAGCGTCGTTCTAGCATCACTTCAATAGGCTGTTTCATTGTGTATACCATTAATGGGAAGCATTTTGTCACAACCGGTACCATATCTTAGAGATAAATTCTAAAATAAAAAATAAAACTCATCCTAACAATAAGAAGATTAAGAGGTTGGATTCGGTACTATCACTTATATAATCTCTAATATTATAACGTTGTCCTCGCAGGCTATTTAAATTCAAAATTTTAAATTTCTCACTATGTAATTTCTGATATTACAAATTTTGTCTTTGTCACTAAAGGGCATTTGTCTAACGGTACATGATGTAAAACGATTTAACAGAGGTCATGATTCAAATCCTAAAAATATAAAAAGATATAAGAAAAATTACTCTCAAGTCTTTTGTATTTACTTAAATATACTCAAAAGTACTCCCTGTTTAAAAATGATCATGTTGTTCCTCTAATTTACTTTTATTATACTTTTGAATCCCTAGCTGATATCAACAATTAGCTATTATTATTTTATTTATAAAATGACTTTTATACCCCTAAACAATTGTCTCCTTCCCGCCGGTCAACTTCCCCGGCAAAAACGAAACTTCGGCAAAAACAAAATCATCAGCGACGCCGAGAAGACCGGTCGAGGAGAGGAGAACCACCGCTTTCTCCTTCCTGGTCGCCATTTTTGAAGCCACCGACGGGGGAGGGGGTCGTGTCCTGGTCTCCACCTCGCCCTAATAACTCGAGGTAGCGAAACGACGGTGAATTGGGATTTTACAGAATCGGAACATCGAAGAAACTGAATTGGGGTTTTGGAGTCGCTGGCGTTTACACTTCTACTTCGTTACTGGAGGAATCCGACATGGAAACGACGGTGGAGCACCAGATTCGGAAGCTGGCCTCCCAGCGCCTCCACACCGACCTCAACCACCCCCACTACAAGGCTTTCGTTCGCGACATCGTCAACACCTTTCTCGACAAGTAAGGTGACCGCTAACCCTAGCTGTGGATGAACCTCGGAGAGAATGACCAATTTTAGGGGATTTGATTTTTGCGAGTTCAACATCGGTGGAGACATCAACGCCAGAGAGGGCACCGCCGCTTGATTTTATTGTTTATTGAGGGTAGAAGCTTTAATTCCGGCGAGGGAGTCGAAGCTTCGGGAAGGGGAGAGTTTTTTGTTTTTTTTTTAGGGCATTATGGTCATTTAAATGTCAAAATGAAAAAAAATTGCATATTCTGGCGACAGGACCCGAAAGTATAATAAAAGTAAATTAGAGGAACAACATGATCATTTTTCAAACATGGGAAACTTTTGAATATATTTAACCAACAATGGGGGGTTTGAGAGTAATTTTTCCAAAATTATATTTACAAAAAAATACAAAATTTTCATTGTCACGTGCGGGCCATTTCATGTTATCTGTATTATGCTGCTAGTCCCATCGAGTCCTAGCAATTATCCTAATAAATAAACCGTAGATTAGACCTAATCTCCTAGAGATTGCATTTAGTGGCCTCGGATAGGGTGCGGGCAACGACGGGCCTACAGCACCTGTTGCAAGGGGGCCCGTGCGTCAGACGATTTTTATTTTTTAATTTTGTACCTAATATTTTTACGCGATTTTATTTTCGTAAATTTTAATTTTCTTATTTTAGCCGACAAATTTTTTTTAGTTTTTAGGACTATAACTATTCAAATTTCGACGGACCATAACTTTTGACTCGTTTGGAATTTTGCTATTATAATATATTTTAGGAAAAGAAATTTAACAATCTACACGAATTACGGGTTTGTCTTTTGAAAATTGATGTGTCATTGGGATGTGCCGTTGAAAAATCTGATTTGCAGTTGAAAATTTTGATGTGCCGTTGGGATATGTCGTTGAAAATTTGGATGTGCCGTTGTGATTTTTGCATTGAAAAACTTGATGTACCGTTGAAAATTGATGTGTCGTTGTGATTTTGCCGTTGAAAAACCTGATGTGCCATTGAAAAACTTGATGTGCCGTTGTAATTTTTCCATTGAAAAACTTGATGTGCAGTTGAAAAGCTTGATGTACCATTAAAATAAAACTTCAACAACAATTAAAATGTACGAAAAATAAAATTGCTTATAAATATTCAGTACCAAAATGAAGTTTAACCGTACCTGAAAAAATTTTAAAATGTAAGAAAATTAAATCGCGTAAAAAAATTCAGTACCAAAATAAAATTTAGCCATTACTGAAAAAAATTAAAATGTACGAAAATAAAATTACATAGAAATATCAGGTATCAAAGGTGAAATTTAGCCAAAAAAGGAGGGAGGATGGGTCGGCTGGGCCCTTTTTAGTTATCAGATGATTCAGATTGATCCGGCATTCACTGCCTCCGCCTAAATAAAAAATTATTATAAGTTTTAACCAATTATGTGAGACTAACCCACAAATTAGACATATTGCTCTACACCTTCAATGTGAGACTAAGATATTTCATTATTGACACATTAGACATTTTTGCTCAACGCCTTTCAATCCGAGACACGTGTCAGTCCACATTTGATATAGTTGTAACCTATTTATGTAAATTATGTTATAATGCCCTTTTTGTTGCACATCTATTTTACTAATATTAATGTTGATTAACCTAAAAAACTACCAACCTTAGAAGTTTCTTAGTGTTTCATAATTACTTGCTTTTTTATGTGATTTCTGAATTACTTGCTAATTGACATGGAGCAAGTCTTTAACTCCTCCTTAAAATTTAAATAAGTATTTCCATTAATAAGAAACAAGATATATGTATCACTTAAAAAAACAAGATATATGTATCCCCATTTCCCATAGTCAATTCATGTATTAGGCTTAATCAAGACTCCAAAAACTTGTTGAAAGAGCCATTAACTCTTCTAAGAATGTGGTATTGTTAAATATTTGTTCAAATGTAATTTTTCAAAAAATTTACCCTATTAAAATTTAGATTAGTTGGTCCAATAAAATCTGTATACCAAGTGTATAAACAAAAAACATGTCATGAAAATTAACCGTTATAATGGGTTAAAATCCCTATTTCCAGAACCCTCTAATTATGAACTTATAGAGTACATGGTTTTATGCATACTGCTTCGGTATGTCCCAAATATTCCTGTTTTCTTCACTATCTTCAAAATACCAAATAAAATCCGTTGACTACTAGCCAAGCTCATGCATATTCTCTCTTTGAAGATAGTGAAGAAAACTTTTGGTATATATGCTAAATCGTGAACTTTTCATTTGACTTCTGTCCTAGATTGAACCAAAAAAGTTAAAATAAAAAAAGAAAAACGTTTGATAACTTCCAAATTAATTTTGGTCTTTTTCCGAGATTTTAGCCTCAACTATTCGCTCGTTCTTGTATCGATGGCTGACAACTATATATGAACCATCTGTAAGACTTCTAGTTTAATCGAAGCCAATATAAAATATCCCTCAAAAAATATATTCTCGAAAAACTAATCGGAGAAAGATTATTCAAATGATTAGAAATTTAGACATCATTACTTTATTCAAAACTCAAGTAGAACAATGTTTGGAGAGTCATCCCGGATATAGGACTCAAGTATTCGACTTTAAATTTAGTCGTTACCGTAAGTACGATAGAAAATAAGAAATATTGAAAAAACAAAGCCAATATACGAAATATTGCCCGTACACCCTTGTTTTTGCTCCATGAAAACAAGAAATTTCTACATTGGAGGGAGTGTCGATGGAAATAATTTTTTGCCTATAAAAACCACCTTAAACGTTAGTTACTTCCCAAGAAAGTAACACCAACATTTTCTCTAGAGTTTCCAACTCCCGCCTCTTCAATAGGCTAATGGACACTACATGCAACCAGGTCATCAAGAGCGTGGTTAGGGAGTGGAAGAACCTGGCTCAAGGAAGACGAAGAAGGTTGGCACCGTTGCGGAAATCGAAGAGCGAAAACAGCCGGACCATGGCGGACAAGGGTCATTTCGTGATCTATACGAGAGATAACTGCCGCCACGCCATCCCATTGGCCTACCTAAGGACCAAGGCGTTCCAGGAGCTGTTCAGGTTGGCCGAAGAGGAGTTCGGGCTGTCGTCCGATGGACCTATAACGTTGCCCTGCGACGCAGAATTGCTGGATCACATCGTCTCGTTGACTCGGAGAGGGATAGTTCACCGTCGACAGAAATCTTTGATCCGTTGCGTCGGTATCATCGGTTGATCATTGATAATCTGTTTACAGGCTTAGAAAGATTTTCTTTATCGATGTCTCCAAGAGTCATTATTCGTTAATTTCATTGTCCCCTGTATCAAGGAGAGCCATAACTCAGTCTTAGCCATAACTCAGTCTTCCGCATCAAATTGTATCGAATTCGGATTAGTAAACCTAGAACCAGAAGCAGCAGTACTAACAGTAGCTTGCCTGCGATAGCAAAACGAATTACAAGCCTTACGAAATAGAACTCGACAATTTCTCACTCGATATCCAGATACCGCAAACAAGAAAGTGCCAAGAGAATCTTAAGATGACGATGGCATATACAACAATGGAACTCATTGTACAATTGCTGACTATAAACGAAAACTGGATCAAATCCTTTTACCGATTTAATGTTAATAACAGAAACTGTATTAAACCCTCTCTGCCATGAGCAATTGTTCGAGTTCCTCTTTTCGTCTCTCCAATTCCTGTGATATCAGACAGATTTATTAGGTGTTAAGAATATGTAAATGGACCATAAGAATGACGAAGCTTATGGATAGAATTCAACTTTTGTAACATGAAATCCTAAGCCTGGTCATTAACGTTTGTGGATTTGGTCATAACCGGGAACCCTTTCCTTATTTTACCAGAGAGAGGGAGAGAAAACAAAACAAAAGGAAGCCTCTCTCTCAGATAGTCGACACCACAAAGCTTGTCAGAACCAGTTCCGACCACATTTTCTACCTATCATGGCGGGTTCTATTGCTGCCAATATATTAAGTTAGCTACAAAGATGTGACGTGGCTTATATGAAGGGCATCAGCCACAAAGAAGATGAGCCTAGACAAGCTTGTAATACACCTTTTCAGATCAAGAGAATGCTCTTACCTCCAGATCCCTTACTGCCTGAGTCCTTGTAATTTCTTTCTGTTGGCGAGCACGTTTGAGAAAACCAATGCATAGAACTCCCTGAAAAGGTGAAAGTAGTGTTTTTCAGATATCTAGTATTGAGAGAAGTAATATTCCAGAGTGCAAGGAACATATTTCTCCAGTTAAAAATTCTTACGAGACACAACAAAAAACCATAGTAACTTATGGTTCATAGTGCGGGAATTAACCCACGAAACACTTTGTCAAGTAAACACTATCTTACCGAGATAACATAAACTAGACCACAAGCAAGGAGCATATAGCTTGCTATGTTTTGAAGAAGAATAAGGTCTGTCTGGCTTGAAGTATAATCAGGAAACGCTCTTGTCATGACTGCAACACTGAATAGAACAAGTATATGTTAGCCTCCAACTAAAAGTGTGTTCTTCATAATGAGTTCAGTTTCTCATATCCTCTTGTAGTACTACGTAAATGCAATTGCATAATTTAATGGAACAAATGCTGAATCCTTCTAAGCTAGAAGACATACAAGATCTGAAGCATACCCCGACCAACCCAATACTCCAAAACCTGAAAATGGATGTTAATCATGAGGTTAGTGTTTAAAACGGATCTCAAACATTTCTAACGATAGAAGCTTAATCAGTAGCCCTTCCTGAATTACAGGATAACTGTAATGTAGTATAGATGATATTACTTTGAGCACACCGTCCAGGTATGCCACCAGATTAATAGGTAGTACAACAAAGATGCACCATCCCTCACGGGTAATGATTACTTCAATAGGCATATCCAACCCAAAATCTTAAGGCAATGGATTTGCGGATTTTCTACCACTTACAAATTGGCCCAACAAGACACCACAATCAATCTAGTCTCTCAACAGGCAAACAAAGAATGATGGTAGGGCTCATTACATGTCTAAAGTAACAACTGCAAAAAAAGAATAGATATACACTGAACAAAAAGAACAGCAATAATTGATATCAGACCACTCAACTGAGTTAACTATGCCGTAGATAGAAATGGATTTTGTAGAAAAAGTCATTCTTTGAGTGGTTGGGGTTCTAGTTTCAAAATTATAGTCATTATGTAGAGCTCAAAAAATCTCACAAATCATTTCCTTGCTTGTTTTTATCCACCATTCAAAAGCACATCGCAGCTACAGTTTTCATCAAGGATCACAACCTGCTTCCAGTACAAGGATATTCCTCATCAATCCGCACACATTGCAATCAAAATCTAAAAGTTTCAGAGCCTAAGCATGGCAGACATACCTCCACCATACACGCACGTTACCACCAAAATCTACGAAGTTTCAGAGTCTAAGCGTGCAGTTGTTTCTGACCACAATAATCCTCATTATATTACTCTATCCTATCGTCAACGCTGTATTTCACAAAACCATTCCAAAATGTAACTTCACCTTAACAAAAAAAAACCTTCAGAAATAATCCACACACGAACTACAACGAAGCAAGAAACGTTAGGGACTCACAAACCATCCTCATCACAAAAGTAAACCAACCTTCCAGAACCTGAAGATGAATGACCACTCGGTCTCTGCTACAACCATAACCAACGCAATCACCACGGCATAACACCTGAATATCCCATCAAAAACCTACAACCAAACAAATATATAATCACAATGCAATAAAGGAAACATTTAGCAGTTACTAGTACAAGACATCTCACCACGATCAAAGCTCCAATTATATGCAAATTTGCATTACTTTCTTTATGGAAAATAGAACAAACAGAATGCATTTCCCTGGGGATTGATTCTAACAAGTTCTAAAATCCGGAGCATGTTTGGGATCAAATTAGTTGGAAAATGAACGTCTAACTCTGGTTTCCGTAAGAACAATGTCCGAATTCAAAAGGTACTTGGCCTAGCCGCACAAGACGTAGGACGATTTGACGGGTCCAGAGTTCAAAAAAAAAGAGCATCTATCCGCATTTGCAATTTGGAACCACTACAAATCCTCATAAACGAAATCACGCTTCCTAAAACAAATTCCATTTCCTGAAACGGAAGTTCCAAAAAAACTGTAACGTACGCACAAAATTCAATAAAATAAAATAAAAAATAGTGGAACCGGAGAGTGGTACATCGGATCCGTTCTTGAAGGATCGGACGGCGGAGAGGACGTTGACGGCAATGCAAAGGAGTCCGGTAATGGACGTAATGAAGCTGAAGCACCGGCACACCACCAGCAGCGGGTCCGCCCGGCGAGACAGCGTTCTCCCCGAGCCAGACGAAGAGGACGACGCCGTCCTGGACGGTAACGGCGCCACCTCATCCTCCCTATCCACTCCGTTTCTCGCCATTCTCGCTTCTCCCTTCGCTTCGTTCCTCGCGTCTTCACAGCGTCGAAGGGAGGCACTTCCTAGAGGTTTCCATTTAAAAAGGTTTAAGCTACGGTTTTTCTAATTTTATTTTCTTTTCTTTTCTTTCTTTTTTTTCCTTTTTCTGGCTTTTTAGCGAAGTCTAGTGCTTTGAGGATGTACCGGGTAGATGGTGATTCCTTTCTTCGGTTTGGTTGAGTTCTAACTGCTGGTCAAAGGGCTGTGATCGAGAGGGACACCTGTCCACCAGAAAATTTGCGCCTCCCATATTGATAAAAGTGGCTCGGTATATACCAACGCAAGGTGAGTAGAATGGTAACAAGTGTTGTTTCGTACGACTTTCACTTGTGTAGTTTTTTTGGTAGCACTTGCAATCTTTAGTTGGCGTCGGAGATGACGCATTCTTGTTCTTTATATTCTTTTATCTATATTCCTCTACCTAATATCGGTTCGAGCATTATTGAGAACAGAGTTGAACCTTTTACCGCAAATTGAAAAAATGATGAATTAAATGTGAGTAGGTTTCGCTATCAGGAGGCAGTCGTTTCTCAAATAGCATCGATTTTAGGGTTGATAGCATCGTTGAAGAAACTTATGATTGTGTTGAGTATTTGTAATGTAATTCTTTTTTCAGTGGATATTAAGATAATAACTAAATAGCATTCCTTGCATCATTCAAAAACAGTGTCTTTTATTTCGGGTCAGATTGGGTGATGTTAGGGGTTCAGCAGTACCAATCTGACAACATGGAGACATCACACGGCAACCCAAATGAATCCAACGGCACAAAAATTCTAATGGCAAAAAAATCTCAACGGCAAAAACTGATAGTACATCGATTTTCAAAAAATTAAGTTGTAATTCGTGTAGATCGTTAAATTTTTTTTTCTGAAAATATATATTATAATAGCAAAAACTTCAAACGAGTTATGGTCCGTCAAAATTTTAATTTTTATATAAAAAAATTTCGACGCACGCATCAGACATACAGCATGGTGCTTAATGGAGATGAAGCTGCGCTTCTGTTCTTGGACAAGCTTGATCGGATACCACGTCCACGTCCTGCCACCTAGTGATTGTTTATTCTTTTCCAGTTTAGTTTAGTTGCACCTTTTTTATTGTTAATAAGCGAGGGTCGTGTTTGGACTCTTTTAGAGTCGTGTTTGGGCTCTCCTAGTAGCTAAGTTTAGGCTTTCAACGTTTTATTAGGAGTCGGACTCTTCTGGTCCTATATTAAGAGGACCTCGTATGTTATTTGGATGATTGATTCTGATATAAAATTAGGGTTTCCCTAAAATACCATCGTTCGTTGCTATTACGCGTTTCCGTCTGCATTAGTTGGTATCAGCGACCAGCCGACGCTCCTGAAACATGCCGCCCAAAGGCGACAGGCATAAGGAGACAACTGAAGCTTCCGTGGTACAACTTGAGCACCGCATGGACGCTATGGCCGACCAGATGGGCGAGGTGCTTACCTTGCTTCGTTCTATGGGTACCGCTCAACCAGGACTTGCTCCACACCCACATCGTACAACACAACCAGGTGTTGACCAGTTGTCCTCTGATGATGAGGTCACCGTCGACAATCCTTGGGTGCCACTGTCCGAACAAGGGGTGCACGCGACTCGCTGGGATGCGGGATTCAAGTTCGAGATACAGGAGTTTACTGGTAGTTTGGAGCCCGATGCTCTTCTTGACTGGCTTACTGCGGTCGAAGAAATTATGGATTTTTGTGTCGTTCCTGCAGATCGTCGTGTTTCTCTTGTCGTGACTCGCTTTCGTGGCCGCGCCACCGCATGGTGGCAGCAGTTCAAGTCCGCTCGAAGCAAGAACCACAAACCTCCGCTAACCTCTTGGCCGCGGTTCGTGACGTATCTCAAGTCCGCTTTTCTGCCCTACAACTATGCTCGGCTGCTTTATCAAAAGCTCCAGAATCTCCGCCAAGGAACTCGGTCGGTTGATGAATATACAGAGGAGTTTTATCAGCTGCTTACCCGCAACGAATTGACCGAAACTGGTGATCAATTGGTTTCTCGCTACATCGGAGGTTTACGCTTACAATTACAGGATCTATTAAATTTGTTCGCCCCGGAGTCGGTCTCTGAAGCATACCAGCGTGCTCTTTTGGTTGAAAAATAGTTTGCTCATCGGGCGACAGGGCCTTTCTCTCCGGCGGGTACTCGCACCCTTCTGCCTTCAGCAACGGAGGCACGACCCACTCCAGCTCGTGGTCCCTCAACGTCCTCTACACCACCGCGTAACCCGACAACTCCTGGACCCGTGTTCAATCGGCCAGGTCAGTGTTACTCCTGTGGTGACTACGGTCATCGCCAAGCTACATGCCCTAAGTCAGGGGGTCCGCGGGGCTTATTGATTGATGGTGGTGACCCGATTGATATTGATACTCCACCAATTTTTGATGATTATGAGGCGGAGGCTTCCTACCTTGAAGGGGATGTTGGCCCCGCCCTTGTGCTTCGTCGTTCCTGTTTATCCCCACGAGCAGCAGCAGCGGATGTCCAGCGGCATACCCTTTTCGAGTCGACGTGCACCATCGGAGGTAAAGTGTGTAATTTTATTATTGACTCGGGCTCCTATGAGAACGTCATTGCCACGGACGCAGCTACAAAGTTGGCCCTTCCTTCTGAGTCGCACCCACAGCCATATAGCCTCGCCTGGCTTCAAAAAGGTACTACTGTGACAGTTGATCGCCGAGTTTGTGTCACATTTTCCATTGGGGACAAGTATGAGGACACTATTTGGTGTGACATGGTGCCTATGGATGCCTGTCATCTATTATTGGGGCGCCCTTGGCAGTTTGATACGGGTACCATTCATGACGGGAGGCGCAACACGTACTCTTTCTTCTTTTCGGGACGCAAATTGATACTGCTTCCATCTGTTCCTCCGACGATTGCCACTCCACCTGACACGAAAGTGTTGTTCCTAAATCGTGGCGACTTTCTTCAATCCTTCCGCGAGGCTCCTTTTGCCCTCCTCTTGGTGGGCCACGCTATTAGTGACTTGACGGAACCCCCACCACAGTTGGCACCGCTATTGGCAGAGTTCTCTGATGTTTTTCCCGATGACCTTCCTTCCGGCCTTCCTCCTCTGCGTGCCATTCAACACCATATTGATTTGATTCCTGGTGCTCCTTTGCCCAATCATCGTCATTATCGTATGAGCCCGACAGAACATGAGGAATTACGCCGCCAGGTCGAAGACTTGCTCCATAAGGGGCACATTCATGAAAGCTTAAGCCCATGTGCTGTACCGGCATTATTAATCCCAAAGAAAGATGGTGCCTGGCGGATGTGTGTGGATAGTCGTGCCGTTAATAAGATCACAGTGCGGTATCGCTTTCCTATCCCGTGCTTAGATGACCTCCTGGACCAGCTCAGTGGATCCACTATCTTCAGCAAGCTGGACCTCAAAAGTGGGTATCACCAGATTCGCATCCGTCCCGGCGACGAATGGAAGACAGCGTTTAAGACTCGTGAGGGCCTTTTTGAATGGTTGGTCATGCCTTTCGGCCTTTCCAATGCCCCAAGCACCTTTATGCGAGTCATGAACCAGGCTCTTCGTCCTTTGATTGGAACCTGTGTAGTCATCTATTTTGATGACATCCTAATCTATAGTAAAACGCTGGACGAGCACTTCCAACACCTCCGTTCTGTAATGCTCATTCTTCGCAAAGAGGAATTTTATGCAGCCCCTGCCAAGTGTCATTTTATGACCGATTCGGTCCTGTTCTTGGGATACAAAATCTCGGCACAAGGGATTAGCGTGGACGATTCAAAGATTGCTGCCTTGAGAGATTGGCCGACGCCTCGCACCATGACCGAGGCCCGCAGCTTTCATGGGTTGGCGTCCTTCTATCGTCGCTTTATTTCTCATTTTAGTTCAATCATGGCACCAATTACAGATACAATGCATGGCAAGACCTTTTCCTGGGATTCGGAGGCGGATTCTGCTTTTCACCTAATCAAGCATAAGCTCACTCATGCCCCGATACTGGTACTCCCAGACTTTGACCTACCGTTCGAGCTACATTGTGACGCTTCTAAGGTGGGTATTGGTGCTGTATTAAGCCAAGCCGGACGACCAGTTGCTTTTTTTAGTGAAAAGTTATCTGGTGCGCGATCGCGATACAGTACATATGACATCGAGTTCTACGCAGTGGTGCGAGCAGTGCAGCACTGGAGATATTACTTGTTTCAGCGTGAATTTATCTTATACACAAATCATGAGGCTTTGAAACATCTGGCCACACAAGACTCTTTATCAGCTAGACATGCCAAATGGTCTGCTTTGTTACAGCAGTTCACATTTGTTATCAAGCATCAATCCGGCTCATCAAATCGGGTTGCCGACGCTTTAAGTCGCAGGCACAGTCTCTTATCAGACATGCGGGTAGCTGTGGTGGGTTTCGAGTGCTTTCGGGAGCTCTACCCGACGGATCCTTTCTTTGGGCCTTTTTATTTGGCTGCATCGTCCGGTTCTCATGATATCTACACCTGTGTGGACGGCTTTCTTTTTAAAGGTGTACAGCTTTGTGTTCCGACTTGTAGCTTGCGTGACCGCCTGATCACAGAAATCCACTCGACAGGCCATGTCGGACGAGATCGCACGACCGAACTTCTCCTTCGCCGCTTCTTTTGGCCTAGTGCTCGTAAAGAGGTTGCACGATTCGTCAGCCGTTGCCGTGTTTGTCAGGTGTCCAAGGGCAGCGCTACCAATGCCGGTCTATATAGGCCTCTACCTGTTCCGTCACACCCTTGGGCCGCGATCAGCATGGATTTTGTATTAGGTCTCCCTCGTACTCAGCGTGGTCATGACTCCATATTTGTGGTCGTGGATCGCTTTTCCAAGATGGTTCACTTTATTCCGTGTAAGCGCACCGCTGATGCAGTTCATGTGGCCCAACTATTCTTCCGTGAGGTGTATCGCCTGCACAGCCTCCCTATGTCTATTGTCTCTGATCGTGATACACGTTTTGTGAGTCATTTTTGGCGATCGTTGTGGCGCATGGCGCACACTGAACTTCATTTCAGCAGTGCTTATCACCCTCAGACAGATGGGTAAACCGAGGTTGTCAACCGTTCTCTGGGCAATTTACTCCGCTGTCTTGTTGGTGATCATGTTCGCACTTGGGATTCTAAGCTCAGTCAGGCCGAATTTGCGCATAATGTGGCTGTCAACAGGAGTACTGGATTGTGCCCTTTTCAGGTGGTCTACGCTGTTGTTCCCCGCAGCCCGGTGGACTTGCTCGCCATCCCTGCAGCCGCACCGCGTAGCAGGCAAGCTGAGGAGTTAATCGCTGACCTTCTTCATGTGCATGATGTTACTCGCACTCGTCTTGTCGAGTCCAATGCTCGTTATAAGCGAGCTGCCGATGTTCGCTGTCGTGATGTTCAATTTGACGTTGGGGATTTTGTGTGGGCGGTGTTAACCAAGGATCGTTTCCCGGCTCGTGAGTACAATAAGCTCTCCTCTCGCAAGATCGGTCCCGTAGAGATTGTTGAGAAGATCAACCCAAATGCCTATCGTCTTCGTCTGCCCGGCCACATTCGTACTTCCGATGTTTTTAATGTTAAGCACTTGGTGCCTTACGTTGATGATTCCAGTGGGGATGAAGCTGCCGATTCGAGGGCGAATCGTTTCAACGGCGGGGAGAATAATGGAGATGAAGCTGCGCTTCTGTTCTTGGACAAGCTTGATCGGATACCACGTCCACGTCCTGCCACGTAGTGATTGTTTATTCTTTTCCAGTTTAGTTTAGTTGCACCTTTTTTATTGTTAATAAGCGAGGGTCGTGTTTGGACTCTTTTAGAGTCGTGTTTGGGCTCTCCTAGTAGCTAAGTTTAGGCTTTCAACGTTTTATTAGGAGTCGGACTCTTCTGGTCCTATATTAAGAGGACCTCGTATGTTATTTGGATGATTGATTCTGATATAAAATTAGAGTTTCCCTAAAATACCATCGTTCGTTGCTATTACGCGTTTCCGTCTGTATCAGTGCTGCAGGACCCGTGTTGTCAACACTCAATCGAATTCTTCTTTTATTCTTGTTGGTGTCATTTGGTAAAACCAATAGGCATCATATGGTTAACAATTAAGTGAAATATTATGAAAACATAGAAAAGACGAGATGAATAAATAAAAGTGTCTTTCCAACTTCAAATTGGTAGACTTTCATAAATAAATTTTTTTTTGGAGATGCCCTTTAGAAATTAGATTCATTTATGGCCTTTAGGAATTGATCTAGGTGGCTTTTGAGATCTTATAAATATGAGTCTCTCATTGCCACTTAATCATCCCATCTATATCCATTTTATTCAAGTCTTCTCTCTTTTCTATATGTTCACCATTAGACTTTATTATCATAGTTCTAGATGTGATATTCTATTGAGTGCTACTTAGAATATCTAGAATTCTTAAGTAATCTTAGGAATGTACTAGCCGGAACCCATTGGCAACATATAGTGGGGGCAAATAATACTTTAAGGACAGTGATTACAAATCACGACTTAAGAGCACAATTTCAAAGGCTTTTATCGGAGTGGCTCAAGTATCATGGACTCGGTAATTTGGGCAATCATTGATGACTCAACAACCGGATTTGAAGTACAAGGTTTGCTCGAAAAATATCCGTATCTCGTCGGATTTATCGACACTACAAGAATCAGGTTCTATCCCTACTTTACTACAATAATTCTATACCTTTTTAAATGAATATAAATTTTTTACTATTTCAACCAACCATTTGGATAACCAACAATGAGTTAGATCCCTTTTATATCAAGTATTGTCACTTGTAAAAAAAATCAAGTATTGTCTACTGACGTGTCTTTGAGACATGAAACTTAAGCAAGCTTCCACATCAACATGACTAACAATGTCAAGAGTAAGACCAATGTTTCTGACGGGAAAAAAAAGTATGTACATTGCTGAAAATTTTCGTAATTGAGATCATTTTTAAGATTTTGAATAGCACCAAACAATTTATTTCAACCATATTTTCTATACACTATGTCCAACTAGAGGAGCCCACCTGTAATTAAGCCTCAGCTGTGGAGAAAACTCCACGTCACACAATGCAACGGGATATCCAATTTCAGCCATTACGTAATGTTTTTACATCGCTTAAATATTCGAACATTTACAGTATTGACAAATTTAAGTTGGGGTATCGGAGGATCTTAACAAAAAAAATTCAGCAATTATTCATCACAAATTTTTTTTAAAAAATTTAGACAGATTAATTAAAATTTTGAAAGAATATTAAATGAAATTGAACTTTATTTCTCTCTCAAATAAAATTATTTTATTTTTATAAGAGTTGAGAATCCACATGTTGAGGAAGATCTTCTGTCATCCTATCCGATTGTTACGGACGATTTTTTTTTTTTGAGTCCGACGATTTGCATCGATTGCTCTTACCATTTTCATCAATTTAAGCCTTTCGTGCACAAAGAGGGGAAAGATCCATCAGCAGACGACGTCGCATCGGAAGATGCTACGCTTATCCACTCACCATCCAACCACTATAACAAAACAAAACCACCATCCATAAACCAGCTGCTCCTCTTCAAAACGACGCAGCCTCTCGCGTTTCATCATCACCTTCGCGAATTCTTCTCCTCTTCTAGTAATTTATCCGGAAATGGCCTCGATTACTCCGCCGACGCCGCCTCACAACCTCCACAACTTCCGCCTCCGCTCCGTCACAAGACCGTCCTGCCCTCCCTCCTTCCCCCGATTCGCCGACTCCACCCCGCCGCACCGCTGCCGCTGCGCCCACCCCTCCTCGTCGGATAACGGCGGCTGGCGGTGGGACGCCGCGCTGAACGACGCCGTGCAGAGCGCGATGAGGCGGTTCGATCGCCTCGTCAATCTGCCGCGCAAGAAGAAGGCGGCCGCCGCTCGGGACGAGGAGGCGGGGGGAGGCGGCAAGCTCGAGAACGAGGGGGAGGAGTGGGACTGGGAGAGGTGGAAACGGCACTTCGTCGAAGTGGACGACCGGGAGCGACTGGTCTCCCTCTTGAAGGTGAAGAGTTAGCTCCCGAATCTCCGATTAGGTTTAGGCTCCGTTTGTTTCTCCGGTGGAAAATCACTTCTCATATTTTTTAAGGAGAAGCTGTTTGTCTTTTTATTAGCAAAAATATTTTCTGTTTTTTTTTGAGCTCGTAAATATTCTAGTCGAAAACTTTTTTTTTCCGGCGAGCCTTGGTTTGTGCTTATATGAGGAGTCTTTCTGAAAGGTAGAGGTTCCTGTTGTTGCAGTCACAGTTAGGGCATGCGATACGAAGGGAGGATTACGAGGATGCTGCGAGGTTGAAGGTGGCGATCGCCGCTGCTGCGACTAACGACACCGTAGGGGAAGTGATGTCGCAGTTGAGTGTAAGCATTTTCTCTGAGTTTAGTCTAAAAGGCATTGGAAAAATGCAGGAAATGAATCAGAAGGAAAAGAACTTAATGTTTTGTTCGTCTTTTGTTTGTTTGTATCAGAGGGCTATAGTGGAAGAGCGGTACTGGGAGGCTGCGTTTTTGCGAGATAATGCCGGTGCTGGCTTGGTGAGTAATTGAGTATTTGAATTTCCCTTCCTTGCGGATTTCCTGAAACTTAAGTTTCTCTTAGGTGTGTCCGGCTGTGTCGTGCTATCCATAATTGGCACTTTCGAACTCGTGATAAGCATTTTGTTCATTAGTGGTAAGATGAGGTTATCGATACCGATGCCAGATTTCTTGGAGTGCAATAACATGCATGACGGCAGTTCATCTGGTGCTTCTGGAGCTTTAAGATTTTTTAGCCAATAAACTCATCTGTAGAGATTAAAGAAAGCATGACGATTAATCTTTTTTTTGCGACTAAGCTTAGCATTTCTATATGAAATAAGTTGATTTGTGTGCATGCTTCTTTCTTATTTCATTCTTTTTCCATAATGTTGCATTCCAGGTGGGTTGGTGGTCTGGAGTATCCGAAAATGCCCATGATCCTTATGGACTAATTGTACGCATCACTGCTGAACATGGAAGATATGTTGCCAGGAGTTATAATCCCGGGTAAAAGTTCTGTATCTGGCAACAATTCTTCTTGATTTTCCCATCCAATTTTAAGATATACAGTATGTACACTTCTCTTTCTGACACTTGTTTGCTTATTGGTCTTGATCCATGTGGTTGCCTTTAAGCTGTTGTCTTCATCTGATGATGGTCAGAATATTGTTCAGATCCGTGCTGCCCAAAAATCTATTTTACAAGCTCTTGCTGTTATTCTATAGGAGGGGTTCAAATTCTTTTATCATTCTAGTTTTTACCTTTCTGGTTTTTCCTTCTCTGAAATCTACGGTGATGCTATACATTTGTCACGTATGTTTGAAAAGGTCTACTTATGGTCATAACTGATCATTATTAGGAAACATTAGCAAATATGTTTGTTTCATTTCATCAAATGAACAGGGGTATCTGCGGTCGTTCGTGTATGGAGATTTTCCTAAATCGTTTTTCTTTTTTTATTGGCAGACATTTCTTGATCATTCTTGCTGTTGTAGAGCGGCCTAATATATTTTCTTGATAATTTAATGCCTAATATATTTCAGGAAACTAGGTACAGCTTCAACTGGAACCCCGCTCTTTGAAATCTTTCTGACAATAAACAAGAAAAGTGAATACAGACAGCAGGTATCCTTACTCTTCCCTCCTGTTTCTGATCTGATCATGTATTGCAATCGGCAACTAATAGGTTCTTATATTTTCTTGATTTCTGACAATGATCAAATGGAAAGTATCACCCCTATTCACAAAATTATTAGCCAAATAAAATTATCCCCTTGAATATACAACTTTCCGATGTGCAAATTGGAAATGGAGGAGAGAAAAAGGGAAGACGTTGCTTTTTTTAAGGGATTTAAAGAGTTCCAAGGGATAGTTGTAGAGGAAAACATTGTATTTAAAGGGATGGTGGGCATTTTAACTAATAATTTTAAGGAAGGGACTTGGTTAGAAACTTGCTCCATGCAGCTATTCAGGTGTGCAGTAATACCTGTGAACCTTTTTGCATTTGTGAACTTTAACCACATTCTAGCGACTGACTAGTATTGCTCCTGAAGTTGAAGTTATACATCAAAATCTATGTAGGGGTTTATGAGGTTGATTCAATGATTATGGTGGTTTTAGCTTGAACTAGGCTTGCATTCCTCTTTACTGATCCAAACTTTTTTATCAAATAATAATGAGTTATCACTCTGAGGCTAAAGCTGTAGCATGAAGCTAATATTCAAGAAAAGAGTTTGTATTTAAGCTAAATTATTTTCCGGATGTTCCCTCAAATTCCTGATGCACCATGTTGTGAGATATGTTAGGGTGCGTCTAGTAATGATTTGGGGTCTACAGTTGGAACTTGTAATTGTATCATTACTAGCAAGGGACATGTGCCTAGGACATTTATCTTGATCAGGCAGAATAGTTCTCGAATAAAAAAAGTTTTACAATCAGAATGAATAATTGGTCATATTAATCTATCAGGCAGACATTTCGATTATAACAGTATATAAAAACGATCTCTTGGTTTCATTATCAACTCTGTTTCTAATAAGTTATTCAACTGTTGGCATCTTTGTTACCCAACTTACATGATGAAAAGTACTGATTTGGGTTTGTGTTGTTCATCCCTTAATATTCCTATTTTAGAATTTGGAGTGAATGTGAGAATAATAATTTACAACTGTTTGTGTGCACTATACACGAGTAAATTTATTATTCTATATGTATAACTAAAAAAATCCAATATAAGTTTTAAATTTAGTGATCTAGAACAACTATTTTTGCTACTGATACAAAAGTCAAACAAACAAAATAAGTGAATAGATGGATTATATTGAAAGAAAAAACTTGAATTTGAAAATAATGGCCCTAACTAAAGAAAATTTCCAAAAAAAATACAAAGAACATATGCATACTGAGAAGTATGCATGCATTAAATAGAATAAAGTTGGGTGGCATAATTGGAACGAGATGAATAGAGAGGTTTATTTGGTAACTGACATGTGCAAGGCTAGCTAGAATAAAGAAACAATAAGTGTAGACTTGTAATTACGAAATTGTTGGAACAGTCATCACTGGTCATGTTTGCTTATTATCCTGAGAGCTTCACTTATGTTTTAACTTCGCTCTGCTGCTCTGTCATTTATTGTTGGCTCTTCTAGTTCTATAAGACCAAGCAGGGGCTTCTTAATGTCTATGTGAAGTATCATGCATTTATAGTAATTTCTTCTGCAAGAAAGTAAGTTAGATTTGTTATTTCGTAGTATCCTTGACTTTAAGGTTCATGCTGCTAAACTAGTGAAGTAAATCATATATTGGTGTTCAAGTGTTGGGCCCATTTTTTAATTTTTAAGTGAGAAGACATCCGCCACACACTATTCTAAGATTTTGGGTTGGAAAAGGATGCATTAACATGGTTGAAAAGTGGGTTGATTGTATGACTTACGTTGAAACACGGACCCCCGTTTTGTAATGCGAGGCAGAGTGAGCATGTGCAAACTTGAGCCACCAATGGGATTTGTTAGAGAGGGCAATCAAAGTGTACCCAACATTGCCAAGCAGGGGCCATTGGAACCGATATAGTTGTGATAGAATTACACAAACCCATTACTGTAAGGTTTTGGATTGAATGTGGGATACTTAGAAAATAGGGACTTACTGGAACCAATTTGACAGTGATAGAATCCCACAAACTGATCTCTTTAAGGTTATGTGGGAGTTCTGATTTTGGATACTCAGAAAAACTTACTTTAACACAAGACCATATGACCAACAAAGAACTCCAACCATGTAAAGTCCTTAAGAATTACCATTGTTTGATTCTCTCATCAAGTAGCTAGATTAATGTAACTTTTATAACATATGGGATCTGGATGAGGTCTTGCCTTCTCTTCCGTCATCCCTGGTTGTTGGTGACAAGCCCTTGTTAGATCATTTTGCTGCCAGTTTCTTGGTCTAGCTCTTTCCTCCTGGAACTAACTGCAGCATGCATGCTATGATGGTCATATATGGTGAATTCATAATTGTTAGTGGTCATATTTTCTTTATTTTGTGGAGCTTCAGGTGGTTGGCATTAATTACCTTTATGCTAAAACTCCACTGTCTAATAGAGCTGATTGTCAAGCTTGTGAATTTATTCATCTTTCTTACAGGCTGTGTATCTAAGATGGAAAACATTACAAGATCCTAAAAAAGGGTCATCCAAGGCAACGGGAGCTGGTGGCCGCTTGAATCCTTCAGGCCCACCTGAAGAAAAAGGTGATATTGTGGTTGCAAGTACAGACGATAGTGAAGATACTGATGATGCAGAGGATAGTTCTGATGTTGCCGAGTTACTGCCCGGTCTCCAGAACATTTTGCAAGATATGATTCCCGGGGAAAAGGTCAAGGTTTTGAAAGTGACTACACCTGCAAAGGATGACAGAGATTTCTTATCCAAGGTAGTTGCGCAAATAATGGATGAAGAAGATGAGGAGCAGGATATTGAAGTAGAAATATTAGAAGATGAAAACCAAGGTGAAAATGAAGAAAGTGATGATCATGGAAGGGACGATCAAGAGAGGGGTGATGTTGATTTCATTTCTGGTCCGGAAGTTGTATATAGTGATGATCAAAGAGAAATTTCAGTGGAAGTAGTAGTTGGAGGCTTAGGTCAGAAAATCCCTGGCTCTTTGTTTGAATCATTGAGGGTACCTGCAAAGCTTGAGAAGAAAGGGCGCAAATCATTTTCTTTCTCGGTGGAGAAAGATAACAATCAAGTGGATTCTGGCAAGAAAAAGTTACCTTCCGTAGGTGGGAAAGCTAAACTTATAGGTCAAGGTAGGATTGAGAATGTCAAGCTAAACTTCATTGGAAAAGATACGATACCTCCAAAGGTTGGTTCTTCCTTTTGTTTAAATATGCTTCTTCAGTGCGCTGCCCAGAAATTGAACCACAGTTTTGCAATCATGTTGAAAACTGATCGGTTAGGTTTTGGTGTAATCAATCATGCAGGTTCTTAGAAATATAATTGAACTGATAGATAACTCTCTCAGTTGGGCCCAAAGTCATCAACAACTTTCAGGAACTACAACTTTTCATCGGATTGAGTTATCCTCTTCTCCAGATCCACTAAGTGGTACTATTTGCAGTAGTTTTTTATTTTCAAGCCAAACTTGCGATTATATTTCTTGGTTTTCAGGACCAATTGTTTTTAGGCTAAGACTGTCCCACTTGTTTAGTGTTATCTAAGCTTGAATCCTTTGGCACATTATGCACATGGTCTCAAATGCATCAGGATTATATCTTGGAGCACAAGGACTGCACAGTTCAGAAGTTATTAGTTTGCAACGCAAGTTTGGTCAGTGGCACGATAAAGGGACTAAGGAGACTGCCAATCTTGAATTTTATGAGTATGTAGAAGCTTTAAAATTGACTGGAGACCCTTGTGTGCCAGCTGGACAGGTGATATGAAAGTTATTACCTGTTTATTTTGTATATCTAAAAACATGATTTGTGTTGTGTGTTGGAGATCCGCATCGTAAGTGGAAGGTGGTTGGGCCCAATTTATAAGTGCAGAAAATTCACTAACGCATCACCTTAAGATTTTGTGTTGGTATGGAGATTCTAACATGATATTTTAACATCGTGTAGCTACATCGATTTCATTGGAACATTTATTTTTTCCCGTGATTCTCTATATGCCACTGTTTTCTGATGCCATATGACATGGGCTTACCTTCTTACTTCCCGGTTAATGTCTGGAAAACTTGATTTTGATGTTGGACATTCACTTTGTGGCTAATAAAGCCAAGATTTTGATGCTTGTAATTTTTCAAATGACTGCAGGTGGCGTTTCGTGCTAAGGTTGGTAAAAGGTATCAACTTCCGCATAAGGGTATCATCCCCGAGGAATTGGGTGTGGTATGTCAAGATCATATCTGCTTTCCTCTCTGAATTCTTTTGGATTTTTTTATGGGCATCAATGTTTGGTCTTATTTGCCTCTCAGATTGCTCGATATAAAGGACAAGGGAGGCTAGCTGAGCCAGGATTCCGAAATCCGAGATGGGTTGATGGAGAACTGGTGATCCTTGACGGAAAGGTTGGGATTTCTCCGGGATCATGCTCACTACTAAGATTTTGTTTCTATCTTCTCGTTTGCCAACTTTGAAGCCATTTTCCCGTACTCTTTGTGATGATAAAGTTGACAACCGTACTTTTTGCTGCAGTTCATCAAAGGGGTTGGATTTGTGTATTGGGTTCCTAAATACCAACCCTTGGTGTTCTTTAATCGCCTGAGGCTTCAGTAAGCGCGGAGACTGTACATACTGCTGGAGTGTATTAATTATTGTTAGAAGCAAGGTATGCTTCTTGTCATACAGTGACCTAATTGTTATTTGCTGTTGGTAGTATATACTTCATTAAGTAGTTGTGCGCCATCATACTTAATGATGATTACTTTCTTGTTCTCTGGCTATTGATTTGTTGGGGGGGTGGCTTAATCCCTTGAACATTGCAATGAATGTTATGACGTTTCATCGTCTGATTGAATTTAGTGGCTTAGGTTTGCGTTTGCGATGTTGGTTTCATCTTGTGTTTGCAAGTGTGTAGACGCCAAGCTCCGATCTTTGGTTGAACTCCATAGATTTCTCTTCTTCTTTGCCCAGAAAGCTGGAAATGGTCTCTAGCAATCACCAGTGATTCTGATACGTTAATTCTAGCTTTCCAAACGGATAATACGACTTCATGTCCTATTGTGATGAAATGCGTCTTTATACAACTGTGTTTTGAATTTGAGTTACCGGGCTTTACTTGTCAGACTTGTGCCTTCTTGTCCAGTTGGGTTGTACGTGGGTGTGTTCTCTGGAGAAGGTGAACTTCACAGGAAATTTTTTGTCCCAAACAGATCTGATCTTTATTTTAGCCATCAGCTTGGCAATTCATTTGCTTTGCTTAACATCTTTGGCCGCCCCAAGAATTTTCTGATGAAAATAAGATGTTCTAGGCGTCGTGCTTTACTATAGGGTGTATCAAAACTTACCCTGAATTTCGTTCTTGGTTGCAGTTTTGAATGGGATTAGATTTCCGTTGCCAATATCTTGTAACTTTGACAAGTTCTACGAGACCGGCCGTCAGTTCTGGTCATAATGCTCACTTTGCTGACTCTTGTACCTGCACGCTTCTTCCGAGCGGAGCGGAAATCAAGCTTGAAGAGCGGTATATCGGACGTGCTGTTTGCACTTCTCTTGCATGTGTTAATCTCTGCCTATCACGAACCAAATGCCAAACTCCCTTGAGACAAACGTATATGTAGATCAATATTCACAGTCATGATGTAGATAGGCAGCATTTGTTCCGGATCTTCTCTACTTCCACGGTATTATAGAATAAAAGCTTTGATCCCATTTTGTAGCGTAAATGTTGGTGAGTTTGCTTGCTTTCCAGGAGAGATTATCAAGCCAAGTGCTTGCCCTACGGTTGATTTAATGATACCAGATGATGAGTTTAGTGTAAACTTTAATGTTAAGCAGAAGATGAGCTCGGCCTCCCTTTATAACATAAGTTTGAGATAGGTATGATTTTTGAAATTTGAAATGTGACAAAAATTTTCCAACAAGTGTTAAATATGGTTGCGATTTGTACAAACAGGAATTGGAATTTTCCTTTTTTGTTACACGAAAGAGGCAAGCATGACTTGGTAAGAACGAAAGGTTTATTCAACTTGGAAGTTGGAAAACAGTATTAACATCACCCAAGCCAGAAAGTACTTCCGGATTCAAGCCTTCGTAGCTGTCCCAAACGACACCTGACTTGCGATGGTTGCTCCTCTTTGTTTAGCCATGTAAAGCCCAACATGGTGCATAAACTCCTGTGGACCCAGAAGAAGATGGCATTGGGGTTATTGCAAGAAGTTATCATAATTCCGTACATTACGCGAAGTGCTACTCCCGTGGCTGAATCGTAGGAGTGTAATCAAGCGTCAATTTAACCAATTACGAGAATACGCGCAAAATGATTTAAATCACAGCTTAAGATGTTGATTTAAATCTCCGTTGCTGAAATTTCCTTCTAGAACATGAATGCATGCTCCAAATCCATATGAATTTTGTGGTTCTTGAAGAATGAACTTTAATAAATTCGCTTAATTTCAATCTTCCGAAATAAGTTTCAAAATCAGTCAGTTAAATTGTGATTTGAATTGATTTGCGGTGCTATTAACTGACCAGATTGACACTGCTACGGTTCACATCAGCTTGAGGTTCTTTTTTACCTGAGGATGGGCTAAAGCGCCTTTGGTGTTGCTAGCCACATGGAGCGGCACGTCGAAGGTGGCGCAGCCGCCGGAGTAGACGACCACCTTCTCTAAGGGTGGAAGAAGTCCGAGGTTCCTTGCCGATAGAGTCGAGCACACAAAATCTAGGACACAAATGTCCGTGCATATTCCCACTACTAGCAACTGTTGATCAAACGAAATGAATTAGATCATAAGAAAGAGTTTACAATTGTAGAATATCATCAACCCTTTCCTTAAGATTTAAACGAGATTATTAAGATTTTAATACGGTTTCAAGGTGGTTTGATCCTTTGGCCAATTGTCTTTACACGATTGATTGTCACATGATACCATGTTAAGTTCGTCTAAACTTCAGCAAGGTGAGTTTCGTTTGGGATGATTTTGTGAAATTCTCGTAAATAATACAACGTCTATTCGTATCTTGTGTAAAAAATTTCGTCACTCATTACTTTAAAGTTCAAGTTTCACGAAACTTACAACTTTAATGTGGTTGTTCTTCACCCAATCCACAAAAATATTGGAGCCATCAGCCTGAAATGAAGCCAAGAACCCATCGAAACAGTCTTTGCGCTTGATTGTCACATTTGGTTCATTGTCGATCCATTGCAAGGCTGAAATTACAAATTTAATAAATGTGTGGTAGTTAAAGTGAATTGCATTACAAATAAGTGACCAACCAGGCTAATGTCACGCTTAGATATAAGCTTGACCTTCACAACAACAAAATAATATAAGCTAGACCCAACTGATAAAAAAAATTCAACATTATCTATTTAATTGAAAAATCTCAATGTGTCAATAACTATATATATATATAATATGCATAACTTGTAAACTGGACCCCTGCATATACAAACCACAATTTTTAAAAAAAATTAAAAAATGTATTCATACAATAATTTTAAAAACAAATTCATTGATTGTCTTTCAGAAATTCCCAATCTACAAAGGATTTAAAGCTAACAAAGATATAAATATTTTCCAAGCTAGTTTTTTTTTTGTATATACAACCTACAAGTATTTTACGAGACCTCATAAATAAGTTAGAACAACGCAATGAACAGTTGATCTAAATATTCGTTGGTAATTATTATTATATCATCACAAGATTTGATAATTTTTTGTGACATTTCAAATAGCATTTAATTCTGTCACCTAAATTACAAATATTGAATTTTCAGTGATATCTAACTATCGTGTGATTAATGTACTAAAGTTAAAATACGCCAAAATACTGGTTATAAAGAGTTGTTCTAGTTCGAGTAATCAAAGATATATAAAACAGAAAGATGGAGATTTAGTACCAGGAACCAAGTTGGATTCATCGGTACCAGCAATACAATGAGGAGGGTACGGTTCCTCTGGCTTGTTAGGTTGATGTGTATCAAGAAAAGCCATCACCGGCCATTTCTTCTCGCAAAATACCTTGGCCAGCTCCGATGATTCACTGATCATTTCTGCGATCTGCCTGTTGGGCTCTCTTGGGGCCTAAAAAAATTCAGAGGCCGCAGTTTTAGCCAAAGGGTCCGATCCACAAAATATAGAAGGTCAGATAAACTGTTCGTTTAATGATCAAGAGAGATGTGATGTTTGAAAAAATCGGTTACTATAGCTTAATTTTGGTGTGTGTTAGTATAACAAATTCTGATAGAAAAGACCAACTAGACCGTCAAAAAAAAGATGTGTTTAAAATCAGTTGAAAAAAAAAGGAAAAGTTAACTTTATTACTCTATAGTTTGACGCTGAAAAAATTTTGATATTGTTTGCTACAAGAATTTATCTTTCTTGACGAGCTCGATTATGAACTAGTCATTGCTTGTTATTATATCAGCAAAGAATAGAATATAACGTACAACAAATATTATAGATCAAGGGGAGTCTATGTAGTTTCTAAAAAAAGGGGTCTGATATATGATCTAATTAACTAAATTACTCACTCGTAAAACTAACTAAAGCATAATTTACAATTTTCATATCGAACCCATAAAAATTAACCCATGGAGAGAGAGAATCAGTTTATTACTCACCAGGTTTCCAGCACCCACGGTGCAGAAGCCATTGATAATATCCACAAGAACTAGTCCGTTAACGACGCTTTCTTCCAAAATAATTGGTTCTTGCTCGAGAGGGATCTCATTTTTTAGGATATCCGTAGTCTGAAATACCATCTTGGGTTCTATAGTTTCCTAAAAACCAATCTTGTAAGGTTTGAGCAATTATTAAGAGGTGAACTTGGACAGAAATAATTGAGTTCCTTGGGAATTTTTAAGTAGGTATATAAAGGATAAGAGAAGGTCCGGAATGTTGACTTCTCTGCATCTTTTTCCTAGATATGGTTTTTTCGTTGGCATCTTTACAATTGGTGATCAGTATAAAACCAATTAATTGTTCAACTAGTAAGAGTTCCGTACTTGACACGTAACTCGGCTTCAGAATAGTAATGGCAAATTGTTTGTATTTATTATTCCTATTATTTTCTTACAAGATAATTTTTTTTAATACCACCAGGTATCCTAGCCAATATTTTCCAAACTACGGTCGGACTAATGATCCAATCTATCAAACCACTACCCAGGACCAATTCTTAGTCAATTTTTGACTTAAAATTGGAAAGCGGTTTGATTGCTCAGTATCTGGTTGGACTGCCCGGTCAGACACCTCTCGGTGACTCGGTTCGCTCGGATCAGAAAAAAATAATATTTATTTGTCTATTTTATTTGATTTAATTTAGAACTAACACCTCCACTTCCACACTACTAGCGTGTACATTACCTTTGGATCACAATAAACTCATCTTTTTAACAATTCTTTATGTCAACTAAGTCAAGAAATCAGACTAATATGTCAAAGAAAAAACTCGTATCATCATCTTCATGTAATTCTAGACTTCATAAATTAATGTTTGGAAACTTTATTCGGATAAATTGTATACTAAAACTAGTAAACATTTGAACTTATTTGTGTTTTATCATTTTTATGCTAAATTAATTTATTTCACCTTATATCATAATTATTATTAGTATAAAAAAGTCTCGGTCCGACCAATGGTCTAACCCAATAGACCGGGTGAACCAAAAATTTGAAGATTTATGGGTCGCCTCTCGGTTCGAATTTTAAAACATGGATCCTAACATTCGTTGGGTCGACTAATCTAAGATCTGCTTATTTAACACTGTTGAGTTTCCAATAATTTGAAGTCGAGACCTTTTTGTTAAACTAGAACAACGTCTTCACTAGTTGATCTAAATTTTTGTTTGTTCAAAATCAATTATGTCTTTATTGTAATTTTTTTAAAGGTAAATTTTTTACACCTAATTACAATTTGCCAGTATTTGAACCTTGGATCTCCGTCGAATCATACAACACTTTATTTTATTAGGCTAAATGCCCTTTAACATCGTTACGGTAATTTGATTAAATGTTACTTTCAGATATCTAGCTTATATCATCATCCAATAAGAATTTTCGTGGAGGAATAGTTTGGATTTTACGGGAGAAAAATAAGAGGAAGAAGAAGATGAACAAGGTTGTTCTTGAGAGGAAAATCTTCTCTCCGGAAAATATAAATTCCACTAACTGACTTTTACAAATGCCCCTACTGCTATTTGTACACGTTGTTAGCTAGAAAAATAAAATGGCAGACCAAATAATTACAACCATATCTAGTGGGTCTCTCACTATGAAGGTTGTTGGGAATAAACTGAGCATTTGTCTGATAAATTCGGCCCATTCCCAGATAATAATAATTGAGCTCCTTTCTTCATCCAAATATATTTTTGGTAAAATTTCACTTCAATATCTTATGATTTTAGCTTTTGACACACTAATATCTTCTGGTTCTATTTTATGTGTCATATCAAGTAATAACTTTTATCCACATGACATACACGTCATATAATTATTTACATGGCATATGCCACATTGTCAACTACCCAAATTTTAGCACATCATTTTAACCCTAACCTCAACTCTCATCCAAAATTTTCCATCCGCCTCCGCCCTCCCTCTTCCAAGTCGACCACAGTTCCCATCAAGTTTGATATTTCCCATCCTATATTTCAGCTACACCGTGAAGGAGAGCAGGACAAGAGAAAATTGATTCTACCTTCACCATTGATAAGAAGGAGACCAACCACTATTAGAACAAGTAACGAATTAGGAAGAACATAGCCTGATCTTAGCTCGTGATACATCACTCCACTGAATTTCCTAGGAAGGTCACCGTACTTCTGAAATTTCTTAAATCTGATTTAGATTTTCGTAAATTTGATTATGGTTTAAGATACCATGTACTATTTTTTAAAAACTTGAACCGGTATTCAATACATTGCACCCGTACTATTTGTTAATTTGCACTGATATTCGACACTTTAACCTTGAAATTTCCGAAAACTTACTTTATTTTTTTCAAGATCAATATCAAAGTGTTTTACATACTTTAACTAGAGATTATCTTGTTGCAATTGCTCGAGATCATCGTACTCAACGCATACTAGAAGTTTAGAGCCTCTACTCTGGAGCAATTAATTGGCTTTGCAATTGAGTAACTCAATTGAAACAACTCAGGTGCGATTTTTTTAAATAGATTTTACCATATTAAGATTTTGAAGAAATTGACGAATACAAGATTGTAGATTTTATTTTCTCGTAAATATTAAAATAAAATTTACTTCTTCCAAAAAAAAAAACTCATTCAATCTTTGCAACGGATTATTGTGGCCCGGGGCGGAGGCACATACATCTTGTTGCAATAAATTTGATTTTTCACAAAATACATCTAAAATTTTAAGAATTTTTCATATTACTCCAACTAAAATTGCATATTTTTAGGGATGATAATTAGGCACGGATTCTGAAGGTCTACCCTCTCCTGAACCCGACAGGTCTAAGATCCATTGACATTGACTGGGACTAGACCTGGATTCTGCCTGAATCCTTATTTTTTAAAAGGATAAGAGTATGGATATGGGCTTATATGACCCAACCCGGATCCTACCCAATTTTTTTAATGAGTATATATAAATATATATTTACTAAAACTAAAGTTCCCAAAACATCTATTCTCTATCAAAAGACCCTCTAACAAAAATTACAAAACTCTTTGCATCCTTCATTTCTGAGACCCGTGTCCAAAACATCTCTATGCATCAATCTATTCATTTTTTCCTTTATATTTTTTTGCATATTTAAAATAAGTGAAGATTTTTCTTAAATAAGTTGTAATATAAGGATAAGAACCTCTTACAAATATGCTGTAAAAATTTCATGTATCATATCTATTAGGAACGCGAAGATCTCTCAACTAGTTCAACATAGACAAAAAATTTTGGATTTAAATTCAGTAAGGAATACATAAAAGTCATCCTCGTAGCATGGACTAAATATGGGTCATAGGATTTGATTTTTAAAACTCATTTTCAGATCTGACAGTCATTATCATTTGAGGGCATAATAATATTTTTACCCAAAAAGACCCAGCTAAGAATCTCAAAAATATTCCCTCATTTCTGTCCCATCCTCTTTTAAAATTGCCAAAAGAAAAATTTACCAAAAAACCTACCCTCTCTCCAAAACACAGCCCCTCTCTCCTTGTTCTCCTCCCACCAAAAGGAAGGACTCCTCTCCACGACTCCTTCCTTTCCATGCTTTATAGTTAATTTTTGTTTGATTTGTATTAGGATGACACGATGGGATTGGTTCTAAGCACGGCGTCCTTGGGATTGTTTGAGGAGGAGGAGGAGAGAGCCGGTCACCACCAACCCAACAAAAGACGCCGTTCCTAACATGAAGGTGGTGGCCACAGAATTCCTCAATAGGGCCAAGCTTATAGAGAAGAAGTACCATAAGCCCGAATCCAAGTGCCGCGACGATCAATTAATTACAAGGATTACATATAACTGTAAATGTTATTTTTGTTATTTTCCCTTTCTTAAGGATTTCTGATGAGGGTGTTTAATTAAGTAATCGATTGTTGATGTTCTTAATGATGATGGTGAAACAATATATATTTATGATATTGGTATATATCCATAGTGATATTGGTATACACGTTACGTGATATTGGTGTTGGGTTTGAATGAAAATTCAATGTAAGCCCAAAGTGGAAAGGCCCAAAGTGGAAGCCCAAAAGAAAAATGAAAAGTGCAATCCCACATTGGAAAGTGGCACCAACATTTCCTAGTTTATAAGGAGAAAATCCTTGTTGACTAGGAAATAAGTTGACCACCAGGAGGAAAAGTCAACTCGGACCGCGACGAGGAT
This sequence comes from Hypericum androsaemum, assembly GCA_963995505.1. Lineage (NCBI taxonomy): Eukaryota > Viridiplantae > Streptophyta > Magnoliopsida > Malpighiales > Hypericaceae > Hypericum > Hypericum androsaemum. Next base: position 5,234,795 of record OZ023192.1, on the reverse strand, counting down.
GGTGCTACACCATCCGAGCACGAGCACGCACTCGCGCGTGTGCGCGCATTGGACGCAGGTCGCAATGGTCGCATCGTCTGGAGGAGCCTTAAGTATTTTGTCCGGGTCCGAAGAGAGCTGCGCAGCTACCGGAGTGACGAGACTTCAGGTTGGCCACCGAAGAGGCACGACGGGCAGGAATGTGCAGGAGACTTCCAGAAGGCCGAAGAGGTGCGAGATCCATCGCGAAAGGAGACTCCGAAGGGGTACGAGATCCATCGCGAAAGGGCGCCAGCGCAGCCTGGGCGCTCCTGGAAGGATCCAGAAGCAACCGAAGAGCCACGAGCACAGCCAGCCTGCTGGCCGAGCGAACGCGTCCCTTCGGGGTGGCTGCCTCCTCCAGCCTATAAATAGGCCTGCCCCCTTGCCATAATCCCTCATCCCAGCAACTCATTGCATAGGCATTCGTTAGCAATAGTTGTCTTCTCCTCTCCCCCGTTCTTCACTTACAAGTAAGTCCGTCCAAAAGTTCTGGGTATATAAGGATTCGCCCGAAAGTTTCGAGATACGTGTGCAACGTTCTTAGAAATGCCCTAACAGTCGTTGTATTTTGGGGACGATTGTCGAAGCCCGTACCGCACTAAAATATACGGGGCAATCTCGTCTTACAGAGAAAGTGTCCAACACTTACCTCGACTGCCGTAGATCCTTATCAAGTACACCACTCTGACAAACAACAATCGTAAGATGAGATTGTGTACTTGAAGATGGCATCGACAAGCTCAGCACCGGTCCCGGGAACTGTCCACGCCGAAAGGCCGGTCAAGTTCAACGGTACCGAGTTCAAGAGATGGCAACAGAAGATGTTGTTCTACCTGACGACGCTCAACCTGGTCCGATTCTTGAAGGAAGAGGCTCCGAAGGTGGCCGAAAATGAGGCAGATCAACAGAAGATCAACGCCCTCGATGCATGGAGTCATAGCGACTTCCTATGCCGGAACCATGTCCTGAATGGACTAGACGACACGCTCTACAACGTCTACGCGGAAGCCAAAACCGCTAAAGAGCTGTGGAGTTCACTCGAGAAGAAGTACAAAACGGAGGATGCCGGGACGAAAAAATTCATCGTCGGACGATTCCTCGACTTCAAGATGGTGGACTCCAAGAAGGTCATCGACCAAGTGCAGGAGTTGCAACTGATCCTTCACGAAATCCAAGCCGAAGGGATGCAACTCAGCGAGTCCTTCCAAGTAGCTGCGATGATCGAGAAGCTCCCCTCGCTCTGGAAGGACTTCAAGAGCTATCTCAAGCACAAGAGGAAGGACATGGACCTAGAAGACCTGATCGTGAGACTTAGGATCGAGGAAGACAACCGAAAGTCCTGAAGTTAAGCAAGGCAAGACCAACCCTGAGACCACCATGCACCTCGCCGAGGGAAAAGGTAGCAAGAAGAGGAAGAAGTCCGGGGATAAGCAGGAGAAACAAGAGCCCAAGAAGAAAAAGAAGATCAAGGGCGACTGCTACAACTACGGCAAACCCGGACACATGGCTAAGGACTGTCGCCAGCCGAAGACTTGTCCCAAATGGATCTGTCAGTCATGGTGTTTGAAACCAACCTGGTGGACAATCCGAGAGAGTGGTTCGTGGACACAGGAGCTACCCGCCACATCTGCTCGGACAAGGAGATGTTCTTGAGCTATATTCCGATCAACGGCCGAAAGCTATTCATGGGAAACTCTGCAACATCCAAGATCATCGGTCTGGGAAAGGTGGTCCTGAAGCTGACCTCAGGAAAGGAGCTGACCCTCAAGGATGTGCTGCATGTCCCGGACATTCGCAAGAACTTAGTTTTCGGCTCACTGTTGAGCAAAGCCGGTCTTAAGCTTGTATTTGAGGCTGATAAGTTTGTACTGACCAAAGCGGGTCAATTCATAAGAAAGGGTTATCTAGAGAGGGGGTTGTTTAAGATGAATGTAATAACTGTACATCGCACCTTTAACGGTGAAAATAAAGTTAACGCTTCTTCTTACTTGGCCGAGTGTTCTAATTTATGGCATGGTAGATTAGGACACGTAAATTTCAACTCGCTGAGAAAGTTAGTAAGTTTAAATTTATTACCGAATCTAGAGTTCAACCCATCCGATAAATGTGAAGTATGTGTGGAGGCTAAAATAACCAAAGCACCTTTCCATTCGGTAGAAAGAAGTACTACGCCTTTAGAGTTAATTCATACGGACACTTGCGATATGAAACATGTGCAAACTAAAGGCGGGAAGAAATACTTCATCATGTTTATCAATATGTGCACAAGATACTGTTACGTATATCTCCTAAAGGGCAAAGATGAAGCTCTTGATGCCTTTAAGAGATATAAGAATGAGGTTGAAAATCAACTCAGCGTAAAAATCAAAATGATCCGAAGTGATCGAGGGGGAGAATATGTAGCTCCGTTTGATGAACTCTGTCGAGAACATGGCATTATTCATCAGACGACTACTCTTTATTCACCTCAATCGAATGGCGTAGCTGAACGCAAAAATCAAACTCTTAAGGAGATGATGAACGCTATGTTGATTAGCTCGGGCTTACCCCAGAACATGTGGGGGGAAGCTGTGCTCTCAGCTAACCACATTCTAAACAAATTACCACATAAGAAAAGGGATAAAACCCCATATGAACTATGGAAAGGAAGGAAGCCTTCCTACGGTTACCTTAAAGTGTGGGGGTGCCTAGCAAAGGTCGAAGTACCTAAGCCTAAGCAGGTGAGAATAGGACCCAAGACCATTGATTGTATCTTTATCGGATATGCACAAAATAGCAGTGCTTATCGATTTTTGGTGCATAAATCTGAAAACCCTGAGGTAAATGCGGGAATGGTCATAAAATCAAGGAACGCAACGTTCTTTGAGAATAGCTTTCCTAATAAGGAAAGAAAGGAAGGAAGTCCAAAGAAAAGGGCTCACCAGACTACGCAAGGGTCAAATCAGGAAGATGATGAACCTAGACGTAGTAAACGGACGAAGGTAACCAAATCTTTTGGTCCGGATTATCTGACCTACGCGTTAGAAGATGAACCCAGGACAATCCAAGAGGCATTGTCCAGTTCAGATGCTCCTCTCTGGAAGGAAGCTATCAATAGTGAGATAGAATCTATTATGGAAAACCACACGTGGGAAATCGTGGATCTCCCACCGGGCTGCAAACCTTTGGGATGCAGGTGGATCCTAAAAAAGAAATACAAAGCTGATGGATCAATCGATAAGTACAAAGCTCGATTGGTAGCTAAGGGGTTCAAACAGAAGGAGGGATATGATTTCTTTGACACGTATTCACCGGTCACAAGAATCACATCAATTAGAGTACTCATAGCTGTTGCAGCACTCTATAACCTCGAGATCCACCAAATGGGTGTAAAAATAGCTTTTCTAAATGGAGAACTGGAAGAGGAGATATACATGGAGCAACCTGAAGGGTTTGTGGCTCCCGGTCAAGAGCATAAAGTGTGTCGACTAGTCAAGTCACTATACGGGCTAAAACAAGCGCCGAAATAGTGGCACGAGAAATTTGAGAGAACGATGCTATCGAATGGATTTAAGATCAATGAGTGTGATAAATATATTTACATTAAGGGCACACCTAAAGCTTACGTAATTGTATGTCTCTACGTAGATGATTTACTAATTACGGGAAGCAATAAAGAGGTTATTGTAAAAACTACGAACATGTTAAAGAACTACTTTGACATGAAAGATATGGATCTGGCAGATGTCATACTAGGAATAAAAATTTCTAGGAAAGCTGACAAAATTATCTTGACGCAATCCCACTACGTGGAGAGCGTACTCAAGAAATTTGAAGCTTTTGACAAACCTCCGGTTAAGACTCCAGTAGATTTGAATCTACACTTAGCTAAGAATCGAGGGGACCCAGTATCTCAACTGAGGTATGCGCAAATTATCGGGAGCTTGATGTATTTAACAAACTGCACATGTCCCGATATTGCGTACTCAGTTAGTAAGCTTAGTAGATTCACAAGTAATCCAGGGAAGGATCACTGGCTAGCTCTGGAAAGGGTTTTACGGTATTTAAAATATACCATAAACCATGGCATACATTATGCTAAATATCCAGCTGTATTAGAAGGATACAGTGACGCAAACTGGATATCGGACACTAAGGACTCTAAATCTACGAGTGGATGCGTATTCACCATAGGAGGAGGAGCTGTGTCTTGGAAGTCCTCTAAACAAATGTGCATAGCTCGATCCACCATGGAGTCGGAGTTTATAGCACTAGACAAAGCTGGGGAAGAAGCTGAATAGCTCAGAAACTTCATAGAGAATATTCCGTGCTGGAGCAAACCGGTGCCTCCCGTATTGATACATTGTGATAGCATGTCTGCAATCGGGAGAGCACAAAGTACATTGTACAACGGAAAGTCTCGACATATCCGTCGAAGATATAATACCGTTAGACAGTTGATCTCTAGTGGGGTGATCACCATTAATTACGTAAAGTCCAAGGACAACTTAGCTGATCCTTTTACGAAAGGAATCAATAGAGATCAAATGTACAATGCAGTAAGGGGAATGGGATTAAAATCCACACACTAAAGAACGTCCATAGCGATAACTCAACCATGATGAGTGAAGATCCCGCAAACTTGGTTCAATGAGACAACTAAGTTATGGAGGGTTCAATTAATTACCTGGAACCTATCTCATTCTCAGAAGCTGCCCAGGTATTAACCTGCAGAGGTGTGGTAAGGTTAAGCGTTACGCTTTTAATGATTCCTATACCTTGATAAAGGTGGAGTATGGCAGGACATTCCTGATAGGAGATCACCTATGTAAGTGTGAAGTGAGGCTGCTTCAAATGGGAAAAATACTTATGAATTCAAGAAACGATCCATGGCCGAAATGGACACAACGTGAGAACCCAAATATACTAGGGTTATTATTGTGTAAATATTATTATCTTGGTTTACACCAAAAGCTGACGGTTCAAGACATCACATTCACTGAGCAGCGAGTAAATCTGATAACATATTACTAGAGAAGGTTCAAAGCCGCAAGCTACCTGTCTCAATGCAATAATAACACGTCAGAACTTTCGATTAGAGTTTGCATGCATTAATCATCATTCATGTGGGGGATTGTTGGGTTTGAATAAAAATTCAATGCAAGCCCAAAGCGGAAAGGCCCAAAGTGGAGGCCCAAAAGAGAAATGAAAAGTGCAATCCCACATTGGAAAGTGGCACCAACATTTCCTAGTTTATAAGGAGGAAATCCTTGTTGACTAGGAAATAAGTTGACCACCAGGAGGGAAAGCCAACTCGGACCGCGATGAGGATGGTGTGTAGCACCATCCGAGCACGAGCACGAGCACGAGCACTCGCTTGCACATGCGCACGCACGTGTGCGTGTGCGCATTGGACGCAGGTCGCAATGGGCACTTTGTGGCGCACTTGGCACTTCGCACGTCCGCATCATCGCGAGGAGCTAGAGGAGCCTTAAGTATTTTGCCCGGGTCCGGAGAGAGCTACGCAGCTACCGGAGTGACGAGGAGCTGCAAGCACCTTCAGGTTGGCCACCGAAGAGACACGACGGGCAGGAATGTGCAGGAGACTTCCAGAAGGCTGAAGGGGTGCGAGATCCATCGCGAAAGGGCGCCAGCGCAGCCTGGGCGCTCCTGGAAGGATCCAGAAGTAACTGAAGGGCCACGAGCACAGCCAGCCAGCCTGCTGGCCGAGCGGACGCGTCCCTTCGGGGTGGCTGCCTCCCTGCCTCCTCCAGCCTATAAATAGGCCTGCTCCCTTGCCATAATCCCTCATCCCAGCAACTCATTGCATAAGCATTCGTTAGCAATAGTTGTCTTCTCCTCTCCCCCGTTCTTCACTTATAAGTAAGTCCGGCCGAAAGTTCTGGGTATATAAGGGTTCGCCCAAAAGTTTCGAGATACGTGTGCAACGTTCTTGGAAATGCCCTAACAGTCGTTGTATCTTGGGGACGATTGGCGAAGCCCGTACCGCACTGAAATATACGGGACAATCTCGTCTTACGGAGAAAGTGTCCAACACTTGCCTCGACTGCCGTAGATCCTAATCAAGTACACCACTCCGACAAACAACAATTGGTATATACGTTACGCGATATTGGTATACATGCGATGTGATACTGGTATTGAATAATTAAATATTGGTATATCTGTAAGTGATATTTGTATATTTGTTAAGTGATGTTGTTGTACTATGAGGTAAAATTTGTATGTGACTACATTGTAATTAGTGTGCATTATGTGTTTGTTGAGAATATCAGAGTAGAAGGAGAAGGATACCAATATCAGCAAAGAAAGAAACCAATATCATAGTAGAAGGACATCAATATCAAAGTAGATGGAAACTAATACCATAGAAGAAGGAACCCAATATCCGAGAAGAAGAAAACTAATATTCGAGTGCAAGGATACCAATATCAGAGTAGAAGAATACTAGGAAATCAATATCAGAGTAGAATGACACCAATATCATCGTAGAAGGAAATCAATATCAGAGAAGATGTATACCAATATCAGAGAATAAGTATACCAATATCATAGAATTAGTATACCAATTTCATATAATAACTATGCCAATATCAAACTAGATAGATACCAATATCACAGTATAACGAAACAAATAATACAAAATTTTAAATTCGAGTAAGTATACGATTTTACCTCCGGGTTTTTGCATTTTTTGTTGTCAATTTTAATATATTTAACGTAATTTTTTTGGAAAGTATTTAACGTGATTTTGGTTTGGAGTAATTGGCTGAAATTTTTTTCCTTTTGAAATATTTTCATACCTATATTATCCCTAATTTATAGCTTGATTTAGTTAAAAATAATTTTTCAATATTTCCCTCCTTGCCATTAAATCCCCATTAATTTTCCTTTGATCCCCTTCAGTAGGGATTACCCATGTTCTCACTGAATTTGAACCCAAAAAATTTGCCATTTGCTTTAACTTACGAAAAATATGTATTTTTTTAAAGGTAAATATTACATGTAGTTACGATGTCAAGGATTGAACCTTTGACCTCCTTAAGAGAAGCAATTCCTGTGCCGCTATTTTTCATGTGTCATATCTGTTTCTTATTTTTTATTGGCCAGAGAAGTTTATCTATTCAATTATAAGTCAATCAATTACATTTCAATTACTCTTGTTTTAAATAATTGTGATTGATAATAGTGGTAGAAATTTTTGATACAAAAGATATTTCGATAACATATAAATTTTGAATTAATATTATGAAGTTCAATTTTTTGAAGGTAAAATATTTTTAAACTCTAGGGACCCGCGGGTCGATCCTAATCCTGCTCGGTATTTTAAGATACATATCTTGTCCGGGTCCTCTTTTTTAAAGAGGAAAAGGGCAAGGATCTGAGTACAAATTCAAAAAAAATTATAAAAATGTAAATCCTATAGATCATACCCAGATCCTGCCCATTATCATTCTCTCATATTTTCCTTCTAAAATTCTTACATTTTCAACAAAAATACTTAACAAGTAATATTCGTTAGCCACTACATTGCACAATTAGTTTGGCCCATGATATAGGTACACTTTGTCTGTTTCTTTAGGCCACGTTTCTCTCTTTAACTACTTCAATTTTTTTCCAAAAAAAAAACAACTACAACTTTTCCTCAAAAAACTACTTCAACTCAATGGAATGAATAAACCCTAATTTCCAGATTTTCTCTATCGGCAACATGTCCAACCCCTAAATCCCTGGAGACGTCGTGATCGCGATACTCGTAAGGCTACCCGTCGAGTCGATCATCAGATTTTCTCTATTTTTTGGCTTCTTTTATTTCCACCCACATACACTTCGCCACCAGCCTCACTAGGAAAACCAACCTGCTCTTACTTGGCGGCTCCCATCATGGAGATTAACTCAAATTCGTACTATAAATCAATGTCACGGTCATAGAGATAAGACTACCCACATCAGCAACTCATCTAGTTCAGGTTACGGAATAAATTATTAATTTCTCTTTCTTCCATACCCAATTCCTACCCAATCCAATCCACTTACATATTTTCCATCCACATCAACAACCCAGTTCACAGAATAAATTATTAATTTTTCTCTCATCCACATATTATCTACTCTGATTTGTTTAGATTAAAATTATATATTACGAAAATAATTATGTTTTCAATAACACGATTAAATATTGTGATTAAGTCATAAAATTACAAAAGTAAAAATTGGAATACTAAATTAGATAAAAATAATTTAAGGTACAAATGATAAATTACGAATATGAAGTTTTCATATTATAAATACAGGAATTTCAAATTATATGATTAATTATTATTTCCAAACTTTTGCCACAACTTTTTATTCCGGAGTTCAATTGAGTTGATTCAAGTTGTTTTATGAAGGTGGGACATATATCTATAACTTTTTAGTTCATGACTTCTCCAAATTCGAAGTATAAGAATGTCAAAAATATATTTGAAGTCAATAGTCGAGCGAGTTACGAGTATGAATTTCGATTTGGGAGTCACAACTTCTTATTCCGGAGTCTAATTGAGTTGATTCAAGTTGTTTTATGAAGGTGGGATATATATCTATAACTTTTTAGTTTATAACTTCTCCAAATTCGAAGTATAAGAACGTCAAAAATATATTTGAAGTCAATAGTCGAGCGAGTTACGAGTATGAGTTTCGATTTGGGAGCCACAACTTCTTATTACGGAGTCCAATTGAGTTGATTCAAGTTGCTTTGTGAAGGTGGGACATATATCTACAACTTTTTAGTTTATGACTTCTCCAAATTCGAAGTATAAGAATGTCAAAAATATATTTGAAGTTAATAGTCGAGCGAGTTATGAGTACGAGTTTCGATTTGGGAGCCACAACTTTTTATTCCATAGTCCAATTGAGTTGATTTAAGTTGCTTTATGAAGGTGGAACATATATCTACAATTTTTTAGTTTATGACTTCTCCAAATTCGAAGTATAAGAATGTCAAAAATATGTTTGAAATTAATATTCGAATGATTTAGTTATGTCAAAAATTGGAATACAAATTGTGAATCAAAATATGTCAATATTGGGCTCTATTTTTTTATAGATATTAAAAAAAAGAATTTTAATTTTGTTAAAGATAACTTCAATTTTTATAACTACACAAATCTTATCCGAATAAATCTATTTTTACGAATAATATTATGCCAAGTGAAAATAACTAGATAGTTAGATTATTGAAAAAAAAAATTGATCAACCAATCCGCTCGGCCGAGCGTTCATCACTTCTTTTCTATTTTTTTATTTTTTAAATTAATTAAATATTGGCCGAGCGCTCGGCTCGGCCAACTGATGTACATAGTCTAAGGATGGAGATAATTATTATGAATTTGATTTATAGTATGATTCTAGTTAATAGATTTTTTTATAAATATGACATCTTAGTTGGTTGAATTTGATAAATAATATTTGGGTTTTTCCTATTTCTTTGTCGCTTTCCAGTTTCTTTGAATCAATGGATCGAGACTACAACCCGTTTATGATATTCTGCAAAATCAACAGATTCGTGGTTGCCTATCCACGTACTCCCCTGCATCACCCGTCAATGGCTCTTGTCATCCGATAGGTGCATGCCTTACCTGGAAAATTGCTGCGAGATTGAAAATTTTGTTATATGGAATCCAAGATATCTAGTTATTCTTCTCAAGTTGTTGGTTTCGGATTTGATGGTCAAAGAAACGACTACAAGGTTGTTAGGATCCCGAATTCACTTTGAAGTGATCCTAAGCCTACTCAATACGAGTTATTTGAGTTGAGTAAAAATGCATGGAAGATTGTTAAATCTCCATCAAAGATTATATATTTGTGGACTGCTCAAGTCTTCACCAAATTATGATTTGTTCCGCACGTACTAGGTGGCTGATATCAGTCTGATCTGATGTGTCCATCTGTTCACGTTTTGCGTCTGCTGGCTTACTATTTTCTTAGTGTAAAGCTTTTATGGTTGGCATGCATGCATGCATTGGTAGCCTGTGTTTGCATGACACAAGATGCAGGAAGTTTATCATTTTGATTAAGAGAGTCGTATATTCTGACTTGTTAATTATGATTGTGTATCCAGGAAAAAAGCAGATGATTCTGATGTAAGCCAGAGTCAATACACGTTCCTAAAAAACATTTGATTTGGGCTCCTGTGTAAGCTCTCCCTAATTTCTTTTGTTTCTGTTACTCCAGGCCGACAATGACGATGATGATTCGGATGACACTGATGGAGATGATGCCGAGGAAAGCACCGAAGCCAAAGATGATGAAGTGCATGTAAGTCTTAGCGTTCATTAATGACTCAAGTTCATAACTTTTGAGGTGTCCAGGGCACTGACCAGTTATGAACACTGTCTTCTTCGCAGGATGAGCTGTAGACGGAAAATGCTCGTTCCTATCAATGAAGAGGCTGGGGGATGGACGGCTTGTTCTTCTAAACATTTTTCCTTTATTCTTCAATCTAGTTCGTACTTGTAGGGCTTTGTTAGGAGGGGAAGGAGAGTTCTAAGCCTGCTTGCAATAGCTTCGAAAAATTAACTGGATGAGAGCCCGTTTTCTCAAATTCCACCTGCTTCTCTTGTGCAATTCTATTTTATTGGTTTTGGGAATGGCGAAAAAGGACAAACCAGTGAACCAGTGATATGATATCCTTTTCCTGAAATGCAAGGCCATGGGCGTCTCCTTTTTCTCAGAAATACGGTGGCTTATCATCTCAGTTCCTGAGAACAGGATTACCAAGAAAAACTCCAATTCGGAGACAGGTAGGCCTAACCAAGAAACTACTGACCAATGCATTAGCTGTTGGTATAGATGTCCTAGAGACAATCGATATAAGGACATTATACTTGATCACATTCAGTTATATTATTAATGTGCATTAATAATATTCGGCATTACATAAATGAATATAATGTTTGATTGTTTGCATATATTCATGTTTATGTTCCCATGAATTAGTGTTGTCATTGAGAATGTGAGATCTCAGATGACTATGCACGTAGTTCTTAAATAGCCACAATCAATGATCATCGAGAATGCGATATCGATGATGCGATTGAGATTGGTGTGCGATCTGCATCATATCCTTAGAGGATGTAGTGGTTCTCACAACTACGAGATACTAGGTATTTCATGATGGATGCACAGATACTTTGGAGAGTATTGGCATGCCCGACCGAGAAACCGTTTGGTGTATTCTATTTACGTGTCTACAGAAGTATCGGTTTGTGGAGTAGTGTAATAGTCCTCCGACTTGAGGTCAATACGCACGACATGTACGTAGTGATGTACTTTGACTATGACCAACGCTTGCACTCCTGACGGGGTAGATACGACATGTGTTAGGTACATCGCGAAGTGCATGTGCGTGGTAGTTGAGCCAAGAATAGGATTCATTCCTCAAATAGACTTGGAGAGAATACTTGTCTTCTCATAACTAATTGGATCGTTAGTCATTGGCCAATGCACGTCACTTTTGGAATGGTATCTAAAAGTGACAACATGATCAATTAGTAGAATGAGATAATATGATTAAGTTATTTGAATAGACACTTAATCATGTTCAAGACTTAATCGAGTATTCGCGAATGAAAGGACCGTATCACTGTGAGCTTCACATTACAGGTAGTTGCAGTATCCTCGCAACGTACCTCATATGTTGAGATTGTCTGGTCTATTGTCTAGGGTTCGACTAAGACCATTGGTTCGACTAATCGCTTGACATGTGAGGGCCTATGGGTCACACAACAAGTAGTCTTGGTTTACGAATTGAAGTTGGTTAGATTAAATATTGATTTGATCAAGAATATTTAATCTATAGAGAAATATTATAATTCTATTAGATAGAATTATAATTGTAATTATTTAATTAAGTTGGATTTAATTAAATACTAATATGTATAGTAAAATCTATTAGATGTTGGACATATTGACTGGGTCAAGAAAATAATAGAATGGGCTTGGAGGCCCAAAAGGGAAGTCAATGTTGGAAGCTACTAAGAGCTTCCAACCTTGCCTCCTGCGAAACCTACTCCTAAAAGGGTAGGAGTTGGTTAATTATTTTACTATATATACATGTGTGGGTATCAAGGGTTTTGACACACAGAAATTTATTAACCTAGATACAAGACACATATTTTCTCTAGTTTCTTCGATAAAGAATTCTCCTAGCGAATTCTCGAAGATTTCAACTGTCAAGGAATTCGTAGACGAGGACTACGTGGATACCGTAGTTGAGGATCGATCTACAACGCACTGTAAGCATCCTCTAACGATGTTATCTTGATTTTATGTTATACAGCCATGATCAGATTCGGTGTTGGTGAAAAAGTTTTATCTTCCGCTGCTGCGAACCTAGGGTTCGTATTTATAAAACCCAACAGTGGTATCAGAGCTTCAGGCTGATTTTATGGCTGTATACATATATCTGTGTTATTCGATCTGATATATACGACTGGTATATAATTAAAAAAAAAAAAGGGGGAGCGCCTCGGAGGCGGCTCCGCGTCGTCAACGACGTAGACGGCCACGCGCCGAACCACCACGCACGGCCACCACGTACGAGCTCGGCTCGTCGCGATCGGTGTCGTGGTGGCGACGGTGAGCACCGGTGAGGCGTCGATCGTCGCGTGTCGTCGAGGCGTTGTCGGTTTAATTTCCGCCCGCGTCGTCGACGGACCGCGGCTATCGCACGCCGTTTCACCAAGCTCGACTACCACCGACGAGCTCGCCTCGTCCTGAGCGTCGTCGTGGTACTGACGGTGACAATCGGAGTTGCTCCGATGGGGAGATCCAAGCTTTCGAAGCTTCGCCGACGAGTTCGAGCTTTCGGAGCTCGATTTCGGCGCGCACGCGCGAAAACCCGGCGGTTTGGGACCACCGGCGTGATCCACGCGTCGCGATCTACACAACGGCACCGCCGGTGACGAGCGGCGTTGCGCCGTTCGGCCGATGGTTCTCAGGGACTAATCTGCAATTTTCCAGGGACTTGGTCTTGGAAATTTGATATTCTTGAGGGGCGTCTTTGCAAATTCAAGAAATCTGAAATTGCAGATAAGCCCTTAGGGCCTTGCTGAAATTTCGTCTTTATGGTTAATTACGATATGGTACCTGGATTAATCATGAAATTGCAATCTAGTCCACGGTTAATTGCAGGGACTGATTTGTAAATTTGCTTGTATGGAAAATTACAGTTTGGTCCTTCGACTTTTCCTGAAATTTCAGATTGGTCCTCGGATATTTCTGAAATTTTCGGGATAGCTGGCAAATTACTATTTGGTCCTTGAATTAATTCTCTAATTACAATTAGGTCCCTGGACTGAACTGAAAATAATGAATTAGATTCTAATTACTGTTTACATTTAATTTCTAAGTTGGATCTTATGAAATAATATGTCGACAAATGAATGGATCTTGTTTGAGCAAGTTAAATACCCGTTTAAATGTTCCTCAAACTTAAATATGGTTTTCATTTAGAATGAATGATGTCTTCCGTCATAATTAAGAGAAACTGAGATTTCGCTCTATAGTATTTAAGACCAAAGTCTTTTGCTTGGAACTACGTCTTATGGAACTCTTATAGGGACATGTAAATGTCGCCGTGTGATGGTTCTAAACCACCAAAGTTATTTCACTAGCCAAAGCAAGGAAATAATGATGGGACATCAATTGGACTGGGTCCGATAACTAGGAATTGTATGAACTACAATTGGTTTGGAGACCTACCAGTTATGCTGTTACAATCACCAGCCAAAGCAGGGGTTGTGATAGTAGGAATGTGGATCCTAGTCCATTAAGATTTATATTAGATATAAATTCGTACTCTTCCGATGAGGTCGTTGAGTATGTGAAAATAATGGAGACAAAATAAAGCTAAAGGCCGAGTTTATTTTGATTGCTGGATGATGATCATAGGAATTATGTGTTTAGTTCCCGTTTTAACTTATTTCCTGAGGTGTGTTGAAATGGTTAACATGTCATTGAGATTTATACTGGAATCAAACAAGTTGGCTAGGCCAAACTTTCTGGATTGGCACCGAAACATGCATTTGATGCTAAGACAAGAAAGGATTGAGTATGTGTTAGACACGACCATCTCTGTTACCCCTGCGGCTGATTCTTTTGAACTTGCTACGTTTGACGTAGAGGCTCAAAAGAAGCATCAGGATGATGCAAAGCAGGCGCAGTGTGTCATGTTGCTTGGAACGGCTAGGCCTAAGCTGCATAACATGCTAAAGACTTTTGAAGGTACTTCTTCGAAGGAAAGGAATGTGCTCATGGTGGGTACCTCTTCTAGCTCTGCGATTAAAGGCAGAAAGAAGCAGAAGAATAAGGCTAAGAATAGTTCTAAGCCAAAGTTCCTTAAACCTAAGGGTTGTATTCAAAAGAAAGAGCGGGTAGACAAGGATGTGTGCCTCCACTGTAAGAGGAAGGGGCACTGGAAGAGAGACTGTAAAGTTCTCGCTGCTGAGAACAGGGCACTGAGTGTCTCTAGCTCCGGAATATGTATGTTTGTTATTGAGATAAATATGTCCACTAATAGAACTGACTGCTGGGTATTAGATACCGCATGTGGATTACACATTTGTACAAATGTGGAAGGTCTCACAAAGAGCAGGGTGGTTAGACCGGGTGAAGTCGCCCTATGCGTAGGTAATGGAGCACGAGTTACTGCCGAACGCGTAGGGACATATAGTATAGACTTACCCAGTGGGTATAGACTGGAACTTAATAATTGTTATTTCGTTCCATCCATTACCAGAAATATTATTTCCATTCCAATGTTGGACATTGAAGGTTTTTCCTTCCAATTTTCTAATAGTAGTTGCTACTTTTCGAAAAAATGGTATTATTTATGGAAATGCCTCTCTTGAGAATGGTTTATATTTGTTGAATAGTGGACATGATGTTCTTAATGTGCAAAACAAGAAGCTCAAATTAAGTAATCAGGAAAATCCCGCCTTCTTATGGCATTGTAGACTTGGTCATGCCAATGAGAAAAGAATTGCAAGGTTAAGAAAGTTAGACTACTTAACCCCATTCGACTTTCAGTCTTATGGAAATTGTGAATCTTGTCTCAAAGGTAAAATGACCAACAAACCCTTTTCTGGGAAAGGGGTAAGAGCCAAAGAAGTGTTAGAGTTAGTTCACAGCGACGTGTGTGGACCATTACCCACTCTAGCAAGGGGTAGTTTCGGATACTTCATTACCTTTACTGATGACCTCTCTAGGTATGGATATGTGTATCTTATGAAACACAAATCCGAGGCCTTTGAGAAGTTTAAGGAGTATAAGGCAGAAGTAGAGAAACAGCTTGGGAAGAGTATTAAGACTCTTCGATCAGATCGAGGAGGAAAATACCTTAGCAAAGAAATCCTGGATTATTTGAGGTTACATGGGGTCCAATCACAATGGACACCTCCTGGAACACCACAGATGAATGGTATGTCCAAGAGGAGGAACCGAACCCTGTTAGACATGGTAAGGTCCATGATGAGTTTCTCCTCTCTTCCAATATTCTTTTGGGGTTACGCACTCCAATGCTCAATCTACATTCTGAATAGGATTCCATCCAAATCAGTTGAGAGAACACCATATGAGATATGGTGTGGAAAGAAGCCATCATTCTCACATATCAAGACGTGGATTTGCCCGCGTATGTGAAGAAGATGCTCACTGATAAGTTGGAATCCAAAGGTGAAAAAGGTTACTTTGTGGGATATCCTAAGGAAACAAAAGGATATTATTTCTGTCTCCCTGAGAAACAAAAGGTTATTGTTTCTAGACAGGCGACGTTCCTCGAAAATGACTATGTCTTTAAAGGACAAGGTCGTAGAAAGATAGAGCTTGAAGAAATTCAAGAACCACAAGGTAATGCTGAGGCTGAGGACTTGTCGGATAACCATGACAAGGAATCAGTGGGAGCATTCAGTGATTCTCATGGTGGGAGTCTTTCACTAGGTGATAGTCTTCTAGCCAGTGGGAGTGTAGTTAGGGATAACTCGCATGTGCAAGATACTCCAATTAGACTGAATGAGAACAATTTGGACATCGTTCAATCTCCTGCTCAGGAAACGCTTGAGAGCGTAGCTCCTGAGGATTCTCCTGGCATTGATCAGATCATCGCAGAAGAACCTCTTCATGATCAGAATGAACAGCCTGCACAAATACAACTCCGTAAGTCTACGAGGATTCGTCGTCCACCCATCAAGTTTAGTTTCCTCTTGGAGGAACACGATGATGTGGAGATCCCGGACAAGGATGAACCCAAGACTTATACTGAAGCGATGTCAGACATCAATTCAGGGAAGTGGCTAGAGGCCATGAAATCTGAGATGGACTCGAAGTATACAAATCAAGTCTGAGACTTGGTAGAATTGCCAGAAGGGGTTAGACCTATCGGCTGCAAATGGGTTTTCAAGAAGAAGACCGATGCAGATGGCAAAGTACAAACCTACAAGGCTAGGTTGGTGGCAAAGGGTTATAAGCAACGCGAAGGCATTGATTATGACGAAACTTTTTCACCAGTTGTGAAGATCAAGTCTATTCGGATTTTACTTGCTATAGCTGCATACTATGATTATGACATTTGGCAGATGGATGTCAAAACGGCTTTCCTTAATGAAAACCTCGAGGAGCGTGTGTTTATGACACAGCCAGAAGGTTTTGTATCCAAGTCAAATTCACAATTAGTATGCAAGCTACAAAGGTCCATTTATGGATTAAAGCAAGCTTCTAGGAGTTGGAATATCTGTTTTGACGAAGCTATCAAATCGTTTGACTTCGTTAGAAATGCAGAAGATCCATGTGTTTATCG
This sequence comes from Hypericum androsaemum, assembly GCA_963995505.1. Classification (NCBI taxonomy): domain Eukaryota; kingdom Viridiplantae; phylum Streptophyta; class Magnoliopsida; order Malpighiales; family Hypericaceae; genus Hypericum; species Hypericum androsaemum. The sequence continues at coordinate 5,217,940 of OZ023192.1, read as the reverse complement.
AAAATGCCAAGGGGATAAGACTGTTTTCATTATCATATATATTGATGACATATTGATTCTGGGAAACAGTATCCCGCTAATACAATCCATGAAAGATTGGCTATCCGAGACCTTCATGATGAAGGACTTGGGTGAAGCCTGCTATATCCTTGGCATAGAGATTTACAGAGATAGATTTAGCAGGATGTTGGGGCTGTCACAATCCACATACATAGATAAGATACTGAAGCATTTTAAAATGGAGGACTCTAAGAGAGGTTACCTGCCATCGAATCATGGGATTAAGCTGTCAAAGAAGGATTGTCCTTCTGAAGAAGCAGAAATCGAGTATATGGAAGGAATCCCATAAGCATCTGCTATTGGATCAATCATGTACGCCATGACTTGCACTAGACCCGATGTGGCCTACGCTGTTAGTATCATTCGTAGATACCAGAAAAACCCAGGTGAACGTCACTGGGTTGCTGTTAAGAATATTCTAAAGTATCTTAGATGAACTAAAGAATGTTTCTTAGTCTATGATGGGTAGCCAGAACTTGTGGTAACTGGGTTTACCGACCATGACTGATTGTGATGACTTCCAAGTCACAATCGACATATGGCTTCATACTTAATGGCAGAAAAGTGAGCTGGAATAGTTCCAAGTGAGACACGACCGCAGATTCAATAACCGAAATAAAATTAGAACAAATTCCTACAGAGGATAACCTAGCTGATTCTTTCACCAAACTAGACACTTTGAGAGTCTAGGAGTTAGACATATGGGTGATTGGCTCTAGGCCAAGTGGGAGATTATTGGTATAGATGTCCTAGAGACAATCGATATAAGGACATTATACTTGATCACATTCAGTTATATTATTAATGTGCATTAATAATATTCGGCATTACATAAATGAATATAATGTTTGATTGTTTGCATATATATTCATGTTTATGTTCCCATGAATTAGTGTTGTCATTGAGAATGTGAGATCTCAGATGAATATGCACGTAGTTCTTAAATAGCCACAATCAATGATCATCAAGAATGGGATATCGATGATGCGATTGAGATTGGTGTGCGATCTGCATCATATCCTTAGAGGATGTAGTGGTTCTCACAACTACGAGATACTAGGTATTTCATGATGGATGCACAGATACTTTGGAGAGTATTGGCATGCCCGACCGAGAAACCGTTTGGTGTATTCTATTTACGTGTCTACAGAAGTATCGGTTTGTGGAGTAGTGTAATAGTCCTCCGACTTGAGGTCAATACGCACGACATGTACGTAGTGATGTACTTTGACTATGACCAACGCTTGCACTCCTGACGGGGTAGATACGACATGTGTTAGGTACATCACGAAGTGCATGTGCGTGGTAGTTGAGCCAAGAATAGGATTCATTCCTCAAATAGACTTGGAGAGAATACTTGTCTTCTCATAACTAATTGGATCGTTAGTCATTGGCCAATGCACGTCACTTTTGGAATGGTATCTAAAAGTGACAACATGATCAATTAGTAGAATGAGATAATATGATTAAGTTATTTGAATAGACACTTAATCATGTTCAAGACTTAATCGAGTATTCGCGAATGAAAGGACCGTATCACTGTGAGCTTCACATTACAGGTAGTTGCAGTATCCTCGCAACGTACCTCATATGTTGAGATTGTCTGGTCTATTGTCTAGGGTTCGACTAAGACCATTGGTTCGACTAATCGCTTGACATGTGAGGGCCTATGGGTCACACAACAAGTAGTCTTGGTTTACGAATTGAAGTTGGTTAGATTAAATATTGATTTGATCAAGAATATTTAATCTATAGAGAAATATTATAATTCTATTAGATAGAATTATAATTATAATTATTTAATTAAGTTGGATTTAATTAAATACTAATATGTATAGTAAAATCTATTAGATGTTGAACATATTGACTGGGTCAAGAAAATAATAGAATGGGCTTGGAGGCCCAAAAGGGAAGTCAATGTTGGAAGCTACTAAGAGCTTCCAACCTTGCCTCCTGCGAAACCTACTCCTAAAAGGGTAGGAGTTGGTTAATTATTTTACTATATATACATGTGTGGGTATCAAGGGTTTTGACACACAGAAATTTATTAACCTAGATACAAGACACATATTTTCTCTAGTTTCTTCGATAAAGAATTCTCCTAGCGAATTCTCGAAGATTTCAACTGTCAAGGAATTCGTAGACGAGGACTACGTGGATACCGTAGTTGAGGATCGATCTACAACGCACTGTAAGCATCCTCTAACGATGTTATCTTGATTTTATGTTATACAGCCATGATCAGATTCGGTGTTGGTAAAAAAATTTTATCTTCCGCTGCTGCGAACCTAGGGTTCGTATTTATAAAACCCAACATTAGCTGCTATCAAACAAAGTGCATTAGCTGCTATCAAACAAAGTGCTGCGCATACGAGATGCATCTCTGTGCTAAAGAGCAGTGTACCTACATATGAGAAGCGATAGGCCTAATCAAATGTGATCATCTCAGTTCCTGAGAACAGGATTACCTTCCTGCATATGCCGCCAAGTAAGCTGGAGTCCGGTCGGTTAAATTGAATTGCACTGTACCTCCCACATATGAGAGATGTAGTGCAGTGACTGTCTAGGTCGGATGAATCCTTCAGAGATAGATACAACAGCTTCCAAGACTAATTCAAGTCAACAAAAACAAATAAAACAGAACACAAGGAAACAACTGGTGTACAAAACAAAGACATCAAATATAACTAAGCATGGCAATAAGAAACGGTGGGGTGGCCCCATTTTAGCCAAACCACTGCAGTCACCACCCTGAGCTGCCGCTGAGAATTAAGTTAGGAAGTCCGAGTGGTTGAGAGAGCTCAGGTCAGTAAAAATGCATGGAAGATTGTTACTCCTAGCGTATTTCCTCTTTATATGTGTGACTTGACACCGGTTTTCCTAAACGAATCGGCTCACTGGATCAGTGGACTAGCCAAATGTAACCTTGTTGGATTTGATTTCGTAGATGAGTTCTTTTCATAAATGAATTTGCCGGGTGCACTGAAAAAGCCATGTACGCTATGGATTGCGGTGAAAGAGAGGCGATATTTATACGTTACACATTTATCTTTTCCCTGTGAGACTAATAACACAATATCTACATATTTGAATGTTTGGGTGATGAAAGAGTATGGCGTGGAAGATTCATGGTGCAAGTTGTTCACCGTCCATGAATTGGGAAGGGGATTCTCTCAGTTTCAGGACAAACGGTAAATTACTTGTAAGAACGTTAGATAATTTTCTGGTTTCCTATTATTATAGCACCAATACAGTGACGCGTGTTGCCCTGTGACTATTTTACCCTAAAAATAATTTATCCACTATATAATAAAGCGATATTTTTTGGACCGAAGAAAAATATCACTTTAGAGAGGTTATTACATAAGAGAGGTTTACATTTTTGTCCTCCAAAAATATTAAAATTAAAATTTTGAGAAATAATTACGTAATATCAAAAAATTATTTTGTTTATATCAAGTCACCAAAAATTTCGGCTTATAGCGTTATCAAATGCTGTAATGATTGATATATTTTCTTACAACAAGATGATGATAATAAAGATCATTTAAAGACAATTGAGAAGATGAACGATGATGTAAAATTTATCAAACAAGCAAGTCTAACACTAATTAGTATCTTAAAATATTTTCTGAATTTATAAAGTATGTAAAAATATATGTATTTTTTCAAAAAAATTTATTTTATGTAAAAATTGGTACCGGAATTATCAATAAAAATTACTTAAAAAGTTAATTATTACGATAAAGGGATATTAAATTTAAACATTGATTATGACTCAGGACACTAACTTTTTATCAGTTTACAGATGTTATCACTTTATAGTAGATCACTTTATAGAAATTTTACTGTACTTATAGCCTCCATATGGGATATCTTTTCTTGATTAGGCCTAATCCTTGGGCTTTCTCAAGCCCACCACAAAGAGCTCCATTTGAAATTTCACTTTGTTCTTCCAAACCCAATCTAGTGCAACCCTAAGCCGACATGTCTCCAATGTGGGCTTTAGCATTGACCTATACCCGTAGCATTGATGAAATGTTCTTGGACCGTCAATGGAGAGGCCCACCAAAAGTCGAGTTTATAGACATCACATATCCAAAGCAATGTGTCCCCTCGACAACCTCAAGTAAAGTAGTCCCTATTGAGTCTTGTATTGATGGCTGATGGCTCTGTAGGTGTCATAAAAAAAGGTGACTCGTTCCATTTTTGTGCTATTAATTTTTCGTTCTTGTTCACCCTCCTCCTTCCTTACGCCCTTTTCTTTTTCGATTTACATTGTATTTGTGATGGTCTGTAATCTAATTGATTATCTCCACAGCTTAATACGAGTCTTTTCCAGCGTATTTTGTCTTCACTCATATGCACCCTTGAAAATTTTCCAAAAGATCACCATCGTGAAATGACTCCAGGCCAAGCTTGCTTAACCTTGGAGTTCTCTCATGATGTTTGCTATAAAAGAATGTGTACCTTGTTGTTATAAATAATACAATAAAATCACTTAAGTCTTTTTTAATATATCTTAAATGAGATATTACACTCACCCCTCGTTAAATACGCGACATCCTCATCGTGCTTTATCGGTACAATCTTAGAATTCCTCATTCTCTCAGGTGTGGGATCGGTTCGTCCATGCCTCTCTTCACCTAGAATGTTTGCCAAGAGCTGCTCATTGTCTGTGAACTTTCACACCGGCGATCATTCCCTGCCTTCTAGGTCCCAGACGTCACATGCCCACTATCTTTCGTTTGGTTCATCCTCAAACCACACTCTACTAGTAGATGTTCTACTCTAATACTATTTGTAATGCCCAAAAACTTGAAATAAAATATTGTACGGAATTATATTATTAGAAAATTAAAAGATAACGTACAAAGAAATTAATATTAAACGAATTAAGGAACCAAAATATTATCATCTTCAAGTTCTTCTATTTCAACATCTTCTTCAATATTGATATCATGCATCAAAGCCAATATTGGGTACATATGAGAGATTCCACGATTCTCAGAGATAATGAACTCCTAAATGCATCAAGTACTCGTCCCCCGATATTAAATGTAGACTCCCAGAAAATAGTAGGGGCAGATACTGCTAAAATATCACAAGTCATACGATCAAGAATGAGAAATTTAGAGCTCAAAATCTTCCACCATGATAAAATGTCAAATTTACCGCCACCATCTTCAAGATCCTAACTAAGTATTTGTCTGTCTCCTACATGTCACTTCCTCCACCCATGAGTTCTTGTTTCTTGAAATGATTATTTTCTTCATTTGTCATTATCTTATTATCATCATCATTATCACCATCCACATTCCATGTTTACTTATTGTCACTAACACCAACATAACTTGATGGTATGACTAGTGAATGTCAAAGTTGCATGTGTACTCATTCAACAATTCATACAAGGCTCTCATTACTTTCTCAAACAAATGTTCTCTCATTCCATCCCCAAACATGTCTAATGAAGCAAATCTAAAAAAAATTAGTTTTTCTTCTACGATCAAGAGCTACTGCAATGTACAACAACATGTTAAGTTTATCATTTCCCCAACACTTTCATATTTTTTAAATATTGGCATTGTCACTACGAGTTAAAATCTTCACTATCTTTTCTTTTCTCAAAGATAGTATGCAAATTAGCAACATCATAAAAGAAAAAGAATGAGAACTTACTGACTTATATCCTGAAATTCTAAATTAAATTGTAAAGTTGCTTCACGATGGTCACCAATTTTATACCTTCTCTCATTTCTCATCGGTAAGGAGTAAACTCTTATCTTTTTCATCATCAAGGTAAACTTGAAGAAATAATCTATCTCCCCGTACCTCTTAAAAACTTTTTGCAATTTCTACGCATCTTCTAACATCTTGTAAATTGAATTTCACCAAGTACACACATCCAACCAACATTTATATTGAATATCTTGCAAAGTTATAGCATCCTTGAAAATTGCATACCTCCCAGGTAAATTTTTAACATACTTGACATCAATTCAAACTTTGCTCAAAGCACCTTAACAAAGATTCAATCCATTCGTCACAATTAGGTATAATGTATGTGCAACACATATCAATTGAGAGTACTTACCATCAACAATACACTTATTTTTTAACTTATCCCTCAAATAACCAATTGCCACATCATCGACAGTAAATACTTTATCAATCTTTCAATATTGCAAGCATATCTTCATTGCAACATTGACATTGAATACTTTATCAATTTCTCAATCTCGCAAGGTTATCTTCAATGCAATTTCAATATCTTTCTCTTTTATGTGAAAATAGAGGAAAAAAATATAATTTCTTGTGTATCATCCGAGTTTCATCAATAAAGTGAGTTATCACACGCCAAAGAGCACTTGCTCTAATGGTATAAGGGAAGGTAACCAGGGTCCAAATCCTTATCACGACAAAAATCTACTTATCAGAAGAAAAAAAAGTGAGTTACCACACACATAACAATTTGAAAGACAATTTATCCAAAATTATGATTCTTGGCAAAGCACTTTTGTGGACACCATTTCTCTTCTTCGGTAACATTAGTTGAACTATTTGTTAGATAAGTGATATATGTGCCCTCCTCCACAATATCCATAGGTTCATCGTGGAAAAGAATACAAAAATATCAAGTTTTTAATTTCAATCAACTTTTAACAAAATTATTCCTACAAAAGTAAAGATTATAGAAAATAATTTAAAAAAAGATTATTCTCTTTTCTCTTTTGCTATTTTCTTTTTCTTTCCTTTATTTCTTCAGATTCGTACATTTTTACCTAAACTATAATGTAACTCCTTTAAAGTGATTATATCTAAATTGAAAAAAAAATTGGTCTCAAGTTGAGAATAGTGCTAAAATTTAATAATCTCTATCGTAATGACGAATATATTTTTCATAAAATCTTAATGATAAAGTTCGGTCTTAACTTTTGCATATATACTTTTGAGTAAATATAATTATTTTTTATACTTTACTAATTTTAAAAATATTTAAGATAATAATTTCTATTAGACTTGCTTGTTTGATAATTTTTTTATATAATATTTCATATTTTTAATCCTTTTCAAATGGTCCTTGTAATTGTCGTCTTGTTGTAAAAAAAATTCCAATCAAATGTAGTATTTTAATAAACGGCTAGATCCTGAAGTTTTTGGTGACTTGAATATAGACAAAGAAATAACTTTATTTAGTTGATATTTATGATAACTTGAATACACACAATAATTTTTTGGTGTATAGTTAATTAGTGATCAAAACTCAATTTAATTATTTAAAGCTAAAAAATAAAAATATTTTTATTTGATAACTTCTTTAAAAATAATATTTTTTTTGGTCACAATGAAATCACTTTAAAGATTTCTAATGTAGTTTCTCACTTCCTTAACTAAATCTACCTAAAATGGTTTCTCATTTTATCAACTAGGTCAATTAAATTGATTTATATCTCTCCCTTCTTTTATTTATATTCTAAACTAGGGATTTCGCTATTCGCCTTCTTGCCTTCGTCCTAACCGCCGCCACCACTTTTTCAAGTTTCACCCACATCCCTTACCAGGGAACCACGAGATCCACTCATTTTCTCCGTCGTTCACCAATATTGTTCCGGTTTGTTCTATCCTTAAGGCTCTCCATTGACCCTTCCTAAAGGATCAGATGATTTTAGACTCTAGATCTAGAGCCTACCGCCCTGACGTTTGTAGATCTGATCGATCCCACCACCCAACAATCGAAAACCCCACAACCTAAATGATTACAACTAAGAGTTTCGTTTGACCTTCCTACCACCTAAGGACCTAGCTCCACCCTCAAAGGATCAATCGATCTGCTATCACACTCCCTCGCTCAGTCCTCAGTCTCCGTCTCCTCTGGAAGCCTAGTCTCGACCCAAACTTTCTATGTCTCTTTTGACGATTTTGTTGGACATAAGGGAGATAATCTCTAGTGAGTAGAGGGGTGGTTAGAGTAGATCACTCCTTGAGGTCCACCTCCTGAGGTTACTTGCTTTCAATTTTTCTATGTTTAAGTGTCTTATGCTTATATTTATTTGTTTATCTCGATATTATATATTTTTGTTTAGATCAACCTTGGACTGATCTCATATGTGTTGTATTTGTTATATCTTTCATGTTGCCACAATGTATTTTCATCCGACCATGGTTGACTCCTTTATGGAGACCTTTATGGTGCATTTGGTTGTCAGACTTGGACAGACGTGAACAATGATTTTTGTCTAAACTTACGTTTGGTACAAGAAATGGTATCTGCAAAATTGAAAGTTGTTCTTGTCCACTTCCAAATTCTTTTCCCAACTATTTTCATGGGCCATAAGTTTCTGTCAAAAAAATTGCTTGTGATATTATTTTACCTTTCAATTTTATATTTTCTTCATTATGTTTAACCCAACTAAGAGTAATCATTTTATCCAGTATCTCATTTACGTGACTAATATTCAATTTTTTCCGTATTCATATTCGAATTCACTTGTTGTGAATTTTATGTTTTTGGAAGAAAATTGAGAATTTTTTTTTACAGATTATTGCATTCTCTTTTGATTATATAAATGATAGTTTTCTCTTTAAATGAACTTTAGACCGAGAACTCTACATGATGTATTTGAAGTTACCGAACACTAGATTGAAGTTTAGACAACTAGAATAAATACTTTTGTCTAGTACCACGTGAAGGGGTACCAAACACACTATTATTGAAGTGCAACTCGTATGTGACACAATATTTGGTAGATGACATCATTCTTAACAGTTTATCAGTCGGATCTTTTACCTCTTATGCGGAGAAAACTTCTATTCTAGAAGCTAATATCATGATCAAAATCATCAATCATACCACTCGTGGGCTACGTTGTATAGTGGCAGGTGAGACAACAACTCTTACCTTAAATCTGTCTATTTTGTTTTTGACAAGTAAATTTTTCTACACTTATATATATTACACCTTCAGGAATTGAAACTGGTTCCGTAAAATCTTAGTTACACTTTGTGCTATTGAAATTTTTGTTGCGGTTTCGGATTTAGGGTTACGGTGAGAGAGAATGAGGGAGGGGAGAATTCCTAAGAAAAGAAAGGAAGGTGAGGCAGTGAGATCAATTTCCTTTCTGAAAAGTTTTATTGTAGGCAATTGTCTGTCTTGCTGCGTACTTCATTTACATGTATCCAACTTTTACCGAATCCTAGATTAAATTAGAACAACGTCTTCGAGCTTATCCCTTAAAAACAAGCATAATTGTCTACAAGTTAACTTTCCAGAAAGGAAATTGATCTCACGGTCCTCCCCTTCATTTCTTTTATTAAGAATTTCCCCACTCCCTCCATCCCCTCCCCGTAACCCTAAATCAGAAAACTCAACAAAACCCCCCAAATGGCGAGCAGCTACCAAGCTCCACCTGCGAAGCGGACCTTCCCGGCCGACCCGAACCTCCCTAGTGGTTCCCCCTCCAGCAAGCGCACGAAGCCCTCTCCGCTGCCGTCCGGACACGTGTCGTTCCGCCTCCTCTGCCACGCGTCCCGTGTCGGCGGCATCATCGGGAGGTCCGGGAGCGTGATCAAGCAGCTCCAGCAGCAGACCGGGGCGAAGATCCGGGTTGAGGAGGCGCCGCCGGACTGCCCCGACCGAGTCGTAGCCCTAACCGCCCCCCGGGGATCGGGGACCGAGCCCTCCCCGGCGCAGGAGGCTCTGCTCCGAGTCTTCGAGCGAGTCCTCGAGGTGGCTGCCGAGAGCGACGGGAGCAGGGCGGCCACCGCTGGGATCGTCTCGTGCCGGATGCTGGCGGACGCCGGCCACGTCGGGGCGGTGATCGGGAAGGGAGGGAAAGTCGTGGAGAAGATCAAGAAGGACTGCGGGGTTACAATTCGCGTCGTGGCCAGTAACCTCCCTGCGTGCGCGGGCCCCACCGACGAGGTTATCGAGGTAAATTCCGGTAGTTCGGGAGAGTAATGTTTAGTTTATGCAATGTATAACGTATAGCGGATTGTTTGAGACATTGGATATTCGCAGATTGACGGAGATGCCTTGGCAGTAAAGAAGGCTCTTGTTGCTGTCTCGGGCTGCCTTCAAGACCAATCTAGTGATAGGACGAAGGGGGCTCCTGCTGCTGCCTCGAGATCTGTTCAGGCGGCTCATCCAATGGTGTTGCCTGCAGTGAATGTGGATACCGTGCCTCGGTATACTTTGGTGTTGCCCCCTCGGCAAACGAGCTCGCTGAATTTCATTCGGGGCTCTTCTGCTTTGCCAGTGGCATCTGATCACGGTGGGACTTATGACTCCAAGCTGTCCCAGACAGAAGTTATTTTTAGATTGCTTTGCTCTAAGGAGAAAGTTGGGGGTGTGATTGGAAAGGGGGGAAGCATCATACAAGGGATTCAGAATGAGACTGGTGCTTCTGTGACCGTTGGACCTACTTTAAATGATTGTGATGAACGAATAATCACTGTCAGTGCGCTGGAGGTAACTTGTTAGTTGAACTTGTTTCGCATTTGTGTGTTACGTTTTGTCCCTGTATATTAATTCTACAGGTTCCCGTTCTTTTTGTCGCCTTCACCTGCAGAATCCCGAGTTCCAATATTCGGCAGCTCAAAAGGCTGTTGTTCTTGTTTTCTTGAGGACTGTTGATGGTGGCCCTGAATCGGCGCCTAGTTCTGCTTCAATCGAGGGATCTCCTGTGACTGCACGGCTTGTAATCTCACCAAACCAAGTCGGTTGTCTACTGGGAAAAGGAGGTGCAATAGTATCTGAAATGCGCAAAGCCACTGGGGCGGGAATACAGATCCTGAACAAGGTCCCCAAGTGCGCTCCTGAAAGTGATCAAGTTGTGCAGGTAGGGTAGACTATTTGATGTAGTTATTATTGCCTGCAACATGTGATTCAAGCTTTCTATGCGGGAAGAGTGTGCTATGTTGTGTGCCTAGTTGGTCATTCGATAAATGCCTGAGTAAGGAAGAGAGAAAGCAGCAGTGCATTTTTTTTCGTTGTCTAATGTCCTGATTGCCTTACTTTGCTAGAACATAGCATTTCCTAAAGATCAGACACAAGCTCACGAATAACTTATGAGTTGATGGCTAAATTTGGTGTAACCACAAGTTTCTATATTTTTTTTTTGTTCTCACATCTATTGGTCAAATAACTGATTCTGTTATCTTGTTAACAGATTTCTGGGGACACTGTGAATTTAAAGCAAGCTATATACCATGTTACTGGCAGACTTCGAGATAACATGTTGTCAAGCATATCTAACACCCTTGGGACAAGAAGCATTTCATCTACATTGAGCGAGATGAGTTCCTTAGGAAGATTGAAGGACCGAGTGGAAGATCCATTCTCAGGAATATTTGTGGACCCTACAAGGAACTCATTTAATGATCAACTAAGGGCGACGTTGCGAGAACCACCTAGGGATAGGTTCATGGATCCCTTAAGGGACATTTGGATGGATCCAGTCAGAGATACTTTTAGAGATCCACCGAGGGACATTTTGAGGGATCCATTCAGAGATACTTTTAGAGATCTACCAAGGGACACTTTCAGGGATCCACTCAGGGATACTTATAGAGATCCACTCAGAGATACTTATAGAGAACCACTCAGAGATGCTTATGGAGATCCACAGAGGGACAGTATTAGAGATCCTATTAGTACATTTACTGAACCATTGAGGGAGATGGTCAGGGATCCTGCTCCTTATCCGGCTTCATCGTTTGGAATTCCTCATGGTGTAGGTCGTCAGGCTGCTCTAACTCAAAGTTTAGATCATCTTGGAACCTCTCATATTTTTGGTCGCCAATCAGAATATCTGTGGGCATCACCGGTAAATTCTCTTGATCGCCAACTCTTAACTGCTTGATATTCGACTTTGAACTGTTACTCACTTGGGCACTGGTGCAATGATTTTAGGCATTAGATGGAATAAATCTCAGGGGAACCAGCGACATGGCAAGTGGATCAGCCCCTTTTAGAGGTGCTTTTGAACTTGGCAGGTGTGTTGCTTTTTCAAAGTGAAACTTGTCTCTGCCCTTGACTACTGCCAGGATGTGGCTAACTTTGGTAGTGGCCTATAGTTTTATTGAGCACCACTACGTTTTTAACCTTCACTCCTTCACTGGTCTTATGAAAAACAAGCTAATTATATTGTACTGATATGTTAAGAGGGTTCACAACGTCAAGTAATCTAGATTACTATGAAAATTCTTAGCTTTATCAACAATACTGAATTATCTGCCAACTATTCACAAACAGCAAACGGTTTTCTTCCCCCGTAAAAGCCCTTTTCTTTGGTTTCTTTATGAATAGACCAGAAAATAGCAAAGCGCTCAACCTATCATGCCTCCCTCTTTCACCCAACCACAAGCTTGATCTGTCAACAATGTCCCGAATTTCAAGCTGCAGTCTATATCACTTAAAATGTTATTGTAAAAAAAAAAAGTTAGCTGGTTGTTCAAGAATGGAAGGATTGCTGACTTTTATATCTTGCTTCCAGTGGTAACAAGGCTGCCATAGTGACGAATACCACCGTAGAGATTGTACTTCCAGAGAATGCTTTTGCCGCTGTTTATGGGGATAACGGCGGGAATCTAGCTCGTCTGAGACAGGTAACAATTGTTTTTTTTCTGTTATACTAGTATCTAACATTCTACAATGATTTAACAGGTATTAAATGTTCCCATCTTACATTGTGCCGAACTTACCTCCAATCATAAAAAATTACAATACATCCGATATTCAGAGAATTCTAAGACATACATAAAAAATTAGCATTATCCATCTGACACTGTACCGAACTTACCTACAATCATATATGAACACCTTAGTCACCTCAAAACTTTAGTGACAAGGCAGAAAGGAATTGTTCTGCATAGCATCTTTTGTCCTTTCATAAAACTAAGAATATCAAGCATTTTTAAACTTTTAACCTGAAGATATTAGTTTTGCAATTCTCTCACAAAGGAAATTTATAAGCATTGCCTGATTTATTCATCTCAAAACCAAAGTTGAATTTCCATTACAAACATCATCATTCAGTGAATCTACATCTTCAAAGTAGAACTAAAGTTTTCCTGCAATAATTTATTTCATTTAAAAGCGTGAAACGCCTCAACAATACTGAAATGCTATACATAATTTAATTCATTCAAAAGCGTGAAACTTTTAATAAAACTCTCATCGTGTAATGTTCCTTAATCAGATATCAGGCGCCAAGGTTATAGTGCATGAACCTCGTCTAGGTACACATGACAGGATTATCGTTATATCTGGAACCCCCGATGAAACACAGGCAGCTCAAAGCCTCCTTCAGGCATTTATTCTCACTGGGCACAATGACTAATCTCTTAGGCCATGAATTCCTATTTCTCAGAGAATTTAAAACTTCAGTTTAGCGTTTGTTTCGTTGCTTTCCTTTATCCTAGTTGTATAAACTTATCCGTGCCGATTGTCTATGCCACCTGTTGTCTTACGCAAGAGGAACAAGTTGAGAAAATTAACCTGCATTCCCTTTGCTGAAAAGAACACCTATCCGACAATGAAACTGTCGAATTTTTCGACAGCGTGACCCATAAAGGACAAGTTAAGTAGTAATCCATCCACTTAAGGTCACAAATAAAAGTATGTAAAGATGTTTGTTAATGTTGTTGAATGATTTTTGTGCTATCATTTCCTGAAATTGTTTTTGCCTTTTGGTCATACTGTTGACAGTGTTCCGATGGATAGGTTTTAGGTTGTAGTGTCTCTAGTTTCATATGGTAAAAACAATTGGGTGCATTTAGATCTTATGAAAAATGCAGAATCAGTACATATTATACTATTAGCTTTCCAACTTATGGCAGCATAATGCAAAAATTTTCCTTGCATAGAACTGATTTCGGTGATTTCTCGATTAGATACAACTTTGTTTTAACACCCGCTCATTATAGGATTACGAAACAGAAGCCATAAATAAAGTCCATTCTACACATAATTGTGTCTTACGAAAAATTGTCCCATCTTGTCCAGCCCTAATCAGGGTTGGCAAAAAGATCTAGACCCGCATGAGGTTGTGTGCCTCGTTCTTTGGTTGACTTTTTGTTAGGTGGGTCAAAAAACCCAAAATAAATGTTTGTTGTGTATAAATAATGTGTTAGATAAGTAGAATAGAATAGACGTTATAGTTAGTTGGCCAGGACATTCGACTCTCTGACGAGAGTCTCGGGTTCAATTCCTGGCATCAGAATTCTCGAGAATCGAACACGAGTGTTTTTCATTGACAGAGTTGGTACTCTGCCGTATCTGTTCATTCCTAATTAAGAATGGACTAAATAAGTAGTTGCAGTTTCATCCCGTCGACAATATACCGTATTTAAGAGCAGCGTGTTAAAAACATCTAATTGGGAAGGAGTTAAACCGAAAAATATCTATTAAATAATAGATATTGTCATGTATCGTAAATATTATTATAATAAAATTTAATTTATACAAAAAAATACTGTATTTAAGTGCTAGTTTTTTAGAAAATATATGGTCGTGATGGGTCTCATCTTTGCGCTTAAATACGGTATATCGCCATAGTTTTTCAGCAATGCACTGATGGTCCAGTGGCAGAATACCAACTCTCCTAAAGAAGAGTGGGAATTTGGATGCCGGGAATTAAATCGGAGTCTTTTTTGTTATATTCAGATTTCCTGACCATCTAAGATACAAAGTTTATTTTGTTCTACTTATTACATTGTATAAATATAATAAACACTAGCAAAGACGCACACGCGATGCGAGTGCCGTTCTATTTTAAAATTCGCAAAATATATCGCTTATTGATTTTTTTAAGTTCTACATGAATAAGATGCTATCTTACATTTTTAATTAAACTATTTTCTTTTTTTATTTATCTAAGACGCTATATGAACTTCTTTGTACACGACATTTTTTGTAAACGTTCAAACTTTATTAACAACATCAACTCTCTTGACTAACATCTTAGTATTTTTGCTTGAAATATCTCTTGAAATGGCAACGTACAGCTGTCCATGACTGAAGACATGCTCAAGCAGATAAATAATGGTGTTTTCAATTATTTGTCTTTGTGCTTTGTTGATCATGAATGCAAAACACATACGTACCGGAAACTGCTTGCGTATCATCTTTATACGGCATCTCAAGATTCTCTGGTGGGTTCAGTGGCATCCAATGGATGAATACTTCTTACTTGCGGAATTCTCACCGACGACCACTACATCGATTTAAATAGTCAAAAAGGGAAAAAAAATATATGTGATGGTCGGAGCTCACTTCCTTTCTCCTTCTCCATCTCCCTTGTAGGCCCCATCACCGTCTCCATCCGCAGAATTCACGTCCACGACCATGCTGATAACGTCCTCATCATCTGCCGGTTAGTTTACTCTGCTGTCAAGCAACGTCGGCGTCTTGGGCGTGGACTTCGGCCCGCTCCTCATCGCCATGGTTGTCGTTGTGGCGGCAATCTCTTGATTGATCACCTACTCTCGCCTTCTCTCCCGCCACCTCATCCGTTGGTTCCGTCGAAGGTGGCACCAGTGTCGACGCTGCAGGTTCCAACTGCTGTCCTACTCCACGTTCTCCAACCTGAAAAATCGCTCCGCCATGCTCTGTTCCGGCGACTTTGGGTGACGCGGCCAGAACGGTAGGAGCGGCGCGGCCACGATGCAACGCGGAGCGGCCCAATGCAGCCTGGAGCGGCCTCTCCACTCGAGAATGGGTAGAAGACGGATATGCCCTCAAATTTTAAACCTTTTTAGGGGTAAATCGGTAATTTTGGAAAACTCTAAAATCATTCCTAACCTTTTTCTTTTCTGGCGGAACGCATATCTTCCTTCCTCTTCTTTTTTATTTCTCTCTTGAAGACCAAAGAGGACGGAGCCTTGTCATCTCTTAATCCAACGGTTCGTTTAGATAAGAGATCATCTATCCGACCATCGATCATATGCAGGTTAATTTGCTAATTATAAGTTATTTATACACCAAGACACTTTATTATTTATAAAGATCGTGACCTCATCAGTAAACACGTATAATATTTTTGTTTACGACTCTCTTAGGAAATGGTCATATTTTAGAAGTGATTTTCTGTCTATTCTATTAGCAATATTTAAACACGAAATCTACTTAAGAATATCCAATTTTCTTGTCATTTGTATAACTCTTATTGTTTACTGAGTGGGTAGATTAATTCCAATGAGCTATTACAACTTATACAAATTTTGAGTTTGACTTTTACTTTTGAAAATGCAACTATGTCAAAATTTGATATAGAAAATTTTGTCATCCTATTTAATTATGTCTAAATTAATTGATCAATGTCCAAATATAATGTAATTTTGTCGGGAAAAAAAATGCTTCAAATCTTTTTTTTCTATATTGTAAAAGAAACTCTTTAACAGCTAAAACTTTTAATCCCGGAGACAAATAACTGTTCCTAGGTTTGGACATAATAATATTGTTCTTCAACTTATTTTTTTTCTAGAGATTGTTCTTCAACTCATATGTTGCACCTGTAACCCAGTTTAGATAAAGTGATAATGACGACATAGATTTTTATGATGTTGAAATTTTTATTTGAGTTTAGATATTTATTTGTAAAACATAGACAAGTGTTTGTTTTCTTGAATTTTATTTCTAATTATGAATATTTGAAAGTTTTATCTATAATTATGAATTACAATATTAGCGTCCGTGTCAAACTAAATAGCGCCCGCTCCGCGTCGCTCCATGTTTGAGGTTGGCCGCACCACACCGCGTCACCCGCTTTGACTACTATGCTATTTGCAGAGCTTTGTTATCTATATGTTAGACTCGACCGGTGTAAAAAATCAATATTGGAAAGACGCTTCATTTTTAGGCTATTAATTAGGGTAAATTTTTTTATTTTTTTATTTTGTAATTATCCATGCTACAAATTAAATTAATATGATAGATCTACTAGTACACATGTCAATTAAAGATTAGTAGGCTATAACAAGTTATATGATATAAGATTAGTAGGCAATTAAGACAGCTAGCCCCGGTACCATTCATCAGCACATTGGAGTTGGAAAACACATTTTGTTAAGGAAATAAACACTTGTACCCTTGAATTCTGAAATTTGAGCATGTAATTTTGTCAAGTCAACTGTTAGTAGATTGTTAAATAAAATTATGAAACCCTCGTAACCATTGATATACTTCATGGACTACAAGAATTATGAAAAAGTATTTTATAAATGTCGATTTTTTGGTCGCTGGGACAACCGAGATGTAAAAGTAAAGCTGAAAGATGCCATTTGTTTTGTTCGGTTCATTGAGTGACATAACTTAGCGGAAACGAAAAAAAAAGAGGAGATATGGCAGTTATCGGTGTGGAAATTGACTGGAATAAAAATTAAATCGAAAGAGTCACAATGCAACATCTCACTCCTTAGGATTATCTCGAAGAATGGGTTTGAGCACGTCACTGCTTGGGAATTCAAACTCACGGTTCGGCCACAATGAAACAGAAGTGTTCTTTCATGTTAATCGTTTATGTTCTAAGTGACAATAATTAAACCCTCTCCAACTATTACTTACGTATTTGTAAAGTAAAATCCTAAAATGTTCCCATGCAATGAGCTCGTTCCCAAACAAATGCATTTGATAAAGAATCCAATTTGAGAAATTCACACCGACACCTGTAAATTTTTTCGAACGAAGTGTAAATAGTTTCGAACGAAGTGGTTGTACTTCATATCTTTCATCTCAACAGAACAAGTACTTCGAAGTCAAATAACCATGCACCATCTACAAATTAAAAGCCAAGAACTCATTATTTCACTTATTAAAAAAAAACTCATTACTTAGTTCAACTTTCTCTGTATCCTTCGACCTATTTGACAAGTTCTGCAAATGAGAACTTCCGCATATTCAAACTTATCAACACCTAGAAAATCAATATGCTCTACATTTTCAATATCATAAGAATAAGTAAGTTCACGACTGTCTTTGTGCTCACCATCAATGACAAAAGGAGGAAGCGCAAAATTCGCCAAAACCAATACTTCATCAAATAAAATAACTTCCTCAATAAAAGAAAAGTTAAATAACTTTCTTCAAGACAATTTTCATTAAATAAATTATCAGCAAATTCACCAAATTTCCAGCAAGCAAGGTGAAACTCAGTGCAATAAATAATAAAACTAGAGAAAATATATGTATATCTATATATATATATATCTATATCTATATATATACACAAACATATATATATATATATATATATATATATATATATATATATATATATATATATAGATATCTATATCTATATATATACACAAACATTCTCAACGTTGCCGGAACACAAGCTTACAAGCTTGTTACAAGATGACTCTTAGTTGCTGTGATATAGAATTCTTTAGTAGCTCATGCTTCACTTGTACTTATTCTAAAAGGTTTACGGTCTTTGTAAGACCAGACTACTCATGTTACTATGAAGATTATTGAAAATCATTGTGTCACTTGGTATCTATCTCAATTACTTTTACCGCTTCTGCATATTGTTCGTCCTGTCGTCGTTTGCATTGTTTCCGCTCGGTTATTTCACCTTGTTCAAATGTTTCAAGGTTGGGAGATCTCGTTGAATAAAGTTATGCCGTTCTATAAACATTCATTTCAGAAACTAAAATCTAAGATCCATGAAGTTTCTGGAAATAGAAATATGGGTGGTAGAGTTCTTTTGACACAATTCTATTTAAATTGGGTGCACTTTGAAATGCTGCCATTATATGAGAAGCCATACTGCACTCATTCAAGACGTCGATAGGAATAAAACCATCTGCACTCGAACTTTTTTTGATGTTCATATGTAAGGATTTTACGTTTCTTTGCTGCCCTTAAAGTTCCAACTATTGCTTCAAATATGTTACCGTGCCTATCATCGTTGAATAAACGCCAAAGGTAACCTACAAGAGGGACATATAAATCACTGGTTGGCAATGTAATGTACATTTGAAGTCTAAAAGAAAGCTTGATGTGTTTTAGACATTGTAATAGGAAGTAACAGAGGCTGAAGTCAGTTCCTGCTAAATGTTATGGTTGGATGGGGCGTGGCCAAGCGGTAAGGCAGCAGGTCACGGACCTGCAGATCGAAGGTTCAACTCCTTCCGCCCCAGAGAATGACTATAACTAAACATTTAGAGGATGACTTTCGATATCAAATGTCACAATTTGATATCTAAGATTGGCGCACACTCTAGTCAAGGGATAACTAAACATCATCTGTAGCAACACTGTCTTGGCATGTGAAGGGAGTTAGTGTAATAGATTGCTCCAATTCAACTTGAAATAGAGATAGCCAACTTAAAATGTTCTAACCAACAACTTAGGAGACGGCAAGTGCTAATGCTAGATAGCCATTTAGAGTAACCACCCTTGACGGGGTGAAAAATCGGGATTGCGCTCCGGGACCAGGTTCAAACCTTGGAGGAGTAACGACGTCTACTTACACCGCTTCGAAACGACGTCTACTTACAACAAAATGTCCATTTAGGATGCCCATGATTTATCTGCAGAACACTGGCAACTAGATTGGTCTGCTAGAAATGAACCGTGTACACTAATCCCATGGAGATTCAAGCTACATAACCATGTTTCTAGAGAATCTGTAACAAACAAATATGACACCATTTACTTGCAAGAGAACATGGGCCAAAGACGAGCTGGTCCTGGATCAGCTTATATGGTAAATCTCTCTCCATTGATTACAGACCCATATGGGCGTGATGCTTGCTTAAGGATATGCCTTGTTAAGTCTCATGGTATGCCTTCACAATTTTGCTAATGAACGTGTAAAACGAACGAGAATTGGTATAAGTGGTAAGAGACTTGAACTCACTTAAATTAGTATTTTGAGGTATTTGGCTGAGCCATCCTCTAAACAAATTCTGACGGTCGATGGTGCTCGACTTTGAACTAGAGATTAAATAACGTGTAAAGAAGATGTGATGATTGGTCGATGGGCATAAGAAGAAAGTAAAATTAACATTGTAGGAACCTAGACCTGACCACGGTTCGAATTTGGACGAATTTGAATCGAATTTGGACGAATTCGAATCGAATTTATTCGAATTCGAATTTGAATTCATCAAAACATTAAATCATATTCAATTCTTCACAAGACGAATGGAATATGAATTATGAAATTTTGAATTTGAATCGAATTCAAATCGAATTATAATCAAATTATAACCGAATTATAATCGAATTATAACCGAATTTTTCCCTCTCAAATGCCCCATTTTATTTGAATTTTTTTAACATATATTATTATTATATGTACATGAATTTGAATAGAATTTAACACGAATTTAGCTCGAATCAAATTTTTTAATCGAATTTGAATTAAATTCGTCGATTTTGCGAATTATAAATATCTTGAACCGACGAATTCGAATCAAATTTTTTACGAATCAAATTATTGATGAATCGAATCGAATTTTTAACAAATCGAATCGAATCAAATCACGAATCAGATTCAATTCATTGCCAGGTCTATAGGAACCATCCGGTTGGATTTAGCCAAGTCCTTGGATTTCCTCTTGGAGTCGCTGCAGTTCGTCAACGTTCATCTGATTTTTTTCCTCTGTTCTTTCTTTTATGATTTCCCTCTCTTCTAAAATATCTCTTTCCTAATAGTTTCCTATCCGATCACAATTTGTCCAGCAATGAAAACGATAGTTTCTTTGAGAATAAAAGTAAATGTATGTTAGTTGGTTTAAGTAGTAAATATTTAGATTATTTTTAAAGAAGAATTAAGGCAAATGGGGAAGATTTTTTCGAAATCTAAATAGAATTTGATGAGACTGTCTGAATGTTAGAGATTTGAAAAAAGTAAATCGTCGGTTACATCACGTATCTTGATTCATTGTGCCATGATCACATAGGTCGACATTGAGATGGCAAGAAAATAATATGGTAGTGATACTCATGATAC